>JAQFVV010013377.1:24373-137954 GCA_028023455.1 Epiperipatus broadwayi
TGAATTTATGAAGGAAAAAAGGAAGTCAACATTGAGAAAAGTGTAAGACAGGGTGACTCCATATCTCCAAAACTTTTTACAGCAGTGCTGCAAGAAGTATTTTGTGGATTAAAATGATAAGCTAAAGGAGTGAAAGTAAATGGAGATTATTTAAGTCATTTAGATTTTGCAGATGATGTAGTTGTTTTTGCAAATAATGTTTTAGAGCTGCAGGAAATGTTGCAGGAGTTATCAGATGAAAATAGGAAAGTAGGACTAAAGATAAATATTAAAAAGACTAAAGTAATATTTAATGGATTTTCTCAAAATATGAAAATAAAGATTGTTTATGATGAGTTAGAAGAAGTTATCAGTTAAAAACGCCTTGGTCAGATTATTAATACAGATGGAAACATAATGAATGAAATTAATCATAGAATTAAACTTGGTTGGAGTGCTTTTAGTAGAAATAACTTGATACTAAAAGGAAATAAGCCTATGTGTTTTACCTGTTCTTACTTTTCCATACTTATTAAACCTATTATTTTGAAATTTCCTTGTGAGTATATGACATTTTTAGTTATTAAAATGATTCTAAAGTTTTAAATGAAAGTTCAATTAATATTTACGTCTTGAATATTTTTACTCGATATTTACACTGAATAAATCACTACACACTACAATCTGTTTGATGTTTTATTGCTTGCATGCACACATTAATTTTAATCAATTTATTTTTGAACTAAATAGATCTTTTAATATATTTAAAGGATAAATTTGATTTGTTTTCTCTCCAGTAATGTAAAAATATTTATTGTGTAAGAGATCTTCGAATTATTGTTTGGACGTAAGAAAACGCAAATTTATCTTTTTAAAATAATACGTTTGCGAAATAAAAGATCTATAAAAAGTTGCTTGAAATATTATTTTAAAGTATAACGAAGTTCAGAAACAAATACTGCCAGAACGATTTTTAGTTGTTTTGAAAGATTGAAGTAAAAAAAGAAGTCGTAAAAATTACTTTTTAAAAAAAATAGAAAACATTTTTACAGAAAAAAAAAACATCGATTTTTAAAAGAAAATAATTTAAAAATACATAGATTTATCAAACCGTGTAATTCAATGTAACCGTATTAAGTCTGAACGCATATTTAAATAATTGTGGTTTATATATTAATCACACCTTCACATTATACGCTGTTTTTTTAAGAATGTGTGTATAAAACAACCCTACGAAGCGAGTGTAAAAGATTGCTTCTAAACAGTGCCATTTTTCCTTGCGTAGCGGGGAGAAACAGCGCCACCTAGTGGGCTACATTGCTGGCTACTTGCTGTTTAGCAGACGATGTAAGCTGGATCGGTTTACCTATGGCTAACAGTGGGCAGTAGTGCTGGCTGCTACTTGGCATAATGTTTCTGTGCGTACGCATGGTGAACAGCACCATCTAGTTAGTGGCTGGAACTTTGCGTCATCTGCTTTTGGCCCTACTTTGGCATGTTTCTGTGCATATGCATGGTGAACAGCGCCATCTAGCGGCTGGAACTTGCATCATCTGCTTTTGGCCCTCTAATCTGAATATTTCTGTGTTGGCCATGTAAAACAGTGCCTCTTGCGGCCGCATTACAAGGGGAACACAAGAACCATATTTTTATGTGTTAATTTCTGGCAGTGGCTTTTATTTTTTTTTATATTTAAGATATAAAGTTATATTTTATTATCTCTGCTACTCCCTGAGCTAGTGACGTTGGGCTAACAATCTAAATATTTAAATAAAGTGGAATCTTAACAGCGTATATCTGTCTACTTTATAAATTTTTCTAGGCTCAAATGCCTAGATGGCACCCTTGTAGTGCAGATTGCGGTTAGATTCAATCTCTACTTTCTTTTGGATCGTTATAACTGGCTACCCAACATGAGCCAATATTTAATAAACCGAGTGCCCTGAGAATTTTAAAGATAAATCATGCCCATAATATTTTTTCTGAAATATAAATATATTTTTTGTATTAACGTAAAGTTATGCTTTGAATTTTGTATTAAAGGTACTGCCAGTAGGAAAAATTGTGCATATATAAAAATAAATGTGAGGAATAAAACATAATAATAAATATAAATCATAATTTTTTTTAAAAAAGTCTTGTTAAATTAAAATCTAATCATTCAACTTGAGTAAGTAATAGTTCAAAGTAGAAGAAATTTGGAAGGGAAAGGACAGAAATTTAGTTGGTAGTAAGGAATCAACAGTCAACTTTTTTTTTATCATTACATTTGGCTGTAATTACTGTTTTGTCTTTTAAAAAAATAAAGTTTTGTTTTTTTGAAATTTTCATATAATCAATTACTAACACTAAGTAAATTCTTTTTTTTTTTTTTTTTTAGGAAGTTTACTGATATGTAACGATATATAAATATGCCGTTACATTAATTTGAAATAAAAACTTTTAAGTTCGCAAATAAAAATAAATGTAATAAAAAAAACAACTAAACACTAAAATTAAAATGTTTGTTAAACGTATATATATTCGCACAGATGCAAAACTTTAAAAAAAAATTTTTTTTTATAAAAAAATAAGGATTTGAACGTATTTTTTTATAAAAAATACAAGATTTAAATATAAGAATATTTTAATAAAGAAATAACGTAAGTAAAAATAAAAACAGGTATTAATTAATTCCTGTAATCTGTAAATGGAAATGATTGGTTATTAATTGAAAACAAGCAAGCCTTGGGCTCTTGTGTAATTAAAAAGTCAGATGAAAATTAGATAAGAGAATAAAGAGAAATTAGTTTGACCAATGGAAGCACCAAGCCTCAGCCTGGACCTGAATGAAAAGGATGGATTAGTGATGTTTTGTTGGTTGAATCTGTGTGGATACTATATAAAGAGAAATACAGTTTTCCTGACAGTTTCAAGCTTGATTTGGGAGACGAACAATAAGACGCACTTGTCGTCTCTCTCACTTATTTTAAAAAATGAAAAGACTGTGATACCAGAATGGAACCAGCTAATGCTACATCCAGAACTTCAGAGCAGTCTTCCAATGGAGATGTCATGGGAATTAAAAACAGAAACCTGGACTCTTCTACCGTGAGCTATGAACTTTACAATTTTAAAAAATAATTAATAACTTTTGTTCAAACTTTTAAGATTCAGCTAACCTAAATTTTAAAACAAACACTCTTATCTGATTTTCAAATTAACAATTAATATTTAAATTATATATATCTGACTTATGTTTCAAATTAATTATAGGTGTTTAAGTTTTACATATTTGCTTGCTAAAGAAAAAAATCATTTCCATTTTATTAATTTTATTTGTATTAATATTTATTCTTTAAATTATAAATGATGAAATTTAAGTTGGGTATGGATGTTGCATGGATTCGTTAGCAGTTGTGTCGCTGTTTTACATTCAATTGGAATATATAGGTCATTGTTGTCTATGCGGCATCTTATGATGAATGCTATTGGGCTTCTTGTATTCCCTCTGCAATTGATGTTATCGATGACTTTGTATTTTGATCAGTTATGCTTATTCTGGAATGTTTTTAACCGTGGAATCTATGCAGCCAATCTATACTCAACATTATAAAATAAATTTTATAAAATTCATCCGTACGAACGTATCTAAAGGTTAAATTTAAGTCGGGCAGGAAATCTTAGGTTATTCATTTCATAGTTGAATAGGTCAATGGATTGGATATATTTGTGTAATTAGTAGATGTAGTATGAGTTTCACTACGTGCAGAATTGCTGTATACACTGCACCAACCCTTTGCCTATGGATGGGATTGTAGGTCGGTAAAAAGGACCGCGGTCCCTTCCTATGGAGTTTTTATTTTATTGTTCTTCTTGCTATACAGATGTAACATTCCTGTATTGGTCAGGAGTCAATGTCTTCTCTAACTACACTGTTCAGATGTCCATTCCTGACAGTATAGTATATTTTGTGCTGTTGTATTTCATACTACATTGAATACATAAATGTATCAGATGGATTGACACCGGTTTGACTGCGAACTTTTGGCCTAAGATTAAATAAGGGAAAGAATATTTTCTTTTCAAATGCAGATCTATGTAGACTATTCATACTTGATCCTCTAAATAAAATATTAAACTCATTGCAATCTATTTAAATGTAAAATTAAAAGTTAATATAAAAATCTAAAATGTTAAATTTATTCCTCAAAATTTGGTTAAATTTATATGTGCGTAAATAAATGTTTGTTTGGTATTTTCTGGCAGTGGCTTTTATTTTTTTATATTTAAGATATAAAGTTATATTTTATTATCTCTGCTACTCCCTGAACTAGTGACATTGGGCTAATGATCTAAATATTTAAATAAAGTGGAATCTTTATCAGCGCGTATCTGCCTACTTTATAAATTTTTCTAGGCTCAACTGCCTAGATGGCGCCCTTGTAGTGCAGATTGCGGTTAGATTCGAACTTCACTTTCTTTTGGATCATTATAATATATATATGTTAATTCTAATGTTTTCACGGATAAAAGATGTCATATTATTATTACTATTTGCAGGATATTCTGTGTAGTGAAAAAGCTAAATGCTGACATTTCAGTACAATATCAAGTACCTTCCTCAGAGTGTCCTCTTTCTCAAATCATAAGAATGTATGTGAGATTTAAAATCGTTTTTATCGTTTTCTTTCTCCTCATATTTAAATTCTATTGGTTGATAATTTTTAAAATTTTTTTTATCTTCCATTAGTTTCTTCCAAATGTTGTTAATCTTCTTTAACTCACACTTTTCATTTATGCTCTTGGGCCTTTTAAAAACTTCTATAGCTTCTCTTAGCAATCTCTGGTCATATTGTTCAATTTTTGCTAAAATCTTTGTTTTTTTTAAATTGATATCATGATTTGTTAATATGAGAATAAATAGCTGATGAATTGGATTTTTGTCTCACTGCCAGAATGTGTTCTTCCTTTCTAATATTTATTCTACGATTAGTCTGTCCTATATATGTATGTGGACAGACCCTACATGGAATTTCATACACACCATGACACTCCAAAGCAATTTTATCTTTAGGAAGAAAAAAAAATTTCACTAATTTTTTTATAAGTAGTGTAAATTGTGTGATTATTATCATTCTTTAAAATGTTACCAATTCTATCAGTTACTCTTTTAATATATGGCAAAATTGTCTTAATTTTTGATGTATCAAAATCTTTTTTCTTTTGATATGTATAAGCCCTATTAATAATTTTGTAATTAAAACTATTATGAAGAAGCATTTTATTAGTAGCAAAAAGGTCCCGGTGAAAATGGCTATCATCAGAAAGTCTCTTTGTTCTATCCAATAATGTCTTTGCCACTGAAAATAGTTGTGCAGGATGGTGATGAGAGAAAAATGCAGATATCTCCCAGTGCATGT
Organism: Epiperipatus broadwayi; assembly: GCA_028023455.1. NCBI lineage: Eukaryota > Metazoa > Onychophora > Udeonychophora > Euonychophora > Peripatidae > Epiperipatus > Epiperipatus broadwayi. The sequence continues at coordinate 29,755 of JAQFVV010013377.1, forward strand.
TGGTTTTTTAAATATGTCATGGGATAAAGAACCATCTTCCCTTCTTTCAATCAAAACATCTAAAAAAGGTAATTGATTATTATTTTCTATTTCCATGGTAAATTTAATATTGTTGTGAAGAGAGTTTAAAAAATTAAAAAATTCATCAAGAGCATGCTTACCATGAGCCCAAATAACAAAGGTATCATCAACATACCTCAGCCATATAGATGGTTTTTTAACTGCTAAAGTCAAAATTTTATTTTCCAAATCCTCCATAAAAATAGAAGCTAATCCTGGAGAAATTGGTGAACCCATAGCTAGACCTGATGTTTGTTTATACATCTGCCCATCAAAAACAAAAAATGTATTCGATAAGCAGTGTTCAATCAAAAACTACAGCAAAATTAGGCAACTGAATATTTTTTTAAAACTTTAATCGCTTCATTTACAGATACACTAGTAAAAAGTGAAACAATGTCAAAACTTACCAAAATATCATTCTTAGTCAATTTAATATCCCGGATAAGCTCAAGAAAATGATTAGCATCTTTAACATATGATGACATTGTTGTTAAATGCGGCTGTAAAAATGAAGTCAAAAAACGAGCTAGTCTCTGTGTAGGTGAACCAACTGCACTTACAATCAGTCTCAATGAAATATCTGGCTTGTGAACTTTTGGTTAACCATATAATTTTGGATAAAAACAAAATTTTTCCCTCGGAATAAGCTGTATCTTTGTTTCTAAATCTAGATCAGTAGAATAAATTAATGCTTTCATTTTCTTTTCAAGATAAGTCATAGGATCTCTATAAATTTTTTTATAAATATTATCATTTAATAAATCATGTATTTTTTTAAAATAATCAGCCTTATTTAAAATTACTGTAGTATTACCCTTATCTGCCGGAAGAATAGTAATAGATTTGTCATTTTTTAAAGCAAACAAAGCTCTTCTTTTATTAATTGATAAATTAGTTTTAGGTGGTTTTGCCTTATTTAAAATATCGTATATTTTTCCCCTCACTATATCTGCATCCCCACAAGGTATTTTTGATAGACTACTTTCCACTTTGCAAATAATATTTTCAAAAGATAATTTTGTTGGTGTTATTGCAAAATTAAAACTTTTATTTAAAACTTTTAGTTCAAAGTCTCATAATTTTCTATCAGATAAATTCTTTACAGCGTGCACACTTCCTCGTTCAGACAAAGACAAAGATAGCATTTCCTGTTTCTTTGTAAGTAGTTTGTTAAATTTACTCATTTGCCTTCGAAATTTAAAATCACCTTCTTTAGTCACTCTAAAATAAATGATTTTATCACAAATTGACCATAATGTTGGATGAAAAGTATTACTTACTAAAAGGCGGAGTTGTAGAAATTTTTTATCTAAAAAGTCTAACTTTTTTCTTGTATTTCTAATAAAAGAAGTTAAAATATCAAAACTTGCCTTATTCAAAACTGCGTCAATTTTCTTTGTATGCGTATGGAAGGAAATTTTACAACAGCTAGGATAAAGTCCATTTCTTTTACAGTTGAGTAAAAATTGAAGATTATAAATGGCTTTAATTTTCTTCACAGACATTCTTTCAAAACACCTCCATTCTGTAAACCAATCTTTCCCGTAAAGATGAATAATGTTAATTCTAACGTTTTCACGGATAAAAGATGTCATATTATTATTACTATTTGCGGGATATTCCGTGTAGTGAAAAAGCTAAATGCTGACGTTTCAGTACAATATCAAGTACCTTCCTCAGAGCGTCCTCTTTCTCAAATCATAAGAATGCATGTGAGATTTAAAATCATTGGGTAAGTTTTGACATTGTTTCACTTTTTACTAGTGTACCTGTAAATGAAGCGATTCAAGTTTTAAAAAATATTCAGTTGCCTAATTTTGCTAAGGTTTTGATTGAACACTGCTTATCGAATACATTTTTTGTTTTTGATGGGCAGATGTATAAACAAACATCAGGTCTAGCTATGGGTTCACCAATTTCTCCAGCATTAGCTTCTATTTTTATGGAGGATTTGGAAAATAAAATTTTGACTTTAGCAGTTAAAAAACCTTCTATATGGCTGAGGTATGTTGATGATACCTTTGTTATTTGGGCTCATGGTAAGCATGCTCTTGATGACATTTTTAATTTTTTAAACTCTCTTCACAACAATATTAAATTTACCATGGAAATAGAAAATAATAATCAATTACCTTTTTTAGATGTTTTGATTGAAAGAAGGGAAGATGGTTCTTTATCCCATGGCATATTTAAAAAACCAACACACACTGGGAGATATCTGCATTTTTCTCTCATCACCATCCTGCACAACTATTTTCAGTGGCAAAGACATTATTGGATAGAACAAAGAGACTTTCTGATGATAGCCATTTTCACCGGGACCTTTTTGCTACTAATAAAATGCTTCTTCATAATGGTTTTAATTACAAAATTATTAATAAAGCTTATACGTATCAAAAGAAAAAAGATTTTGATACATCAAAAATTAAGACAATTTTGCCATATATTAAAGCAGTAACTGATAGAATTGGTAACATTTTAAAGAATAATAATAATCACACAATTTACACTACTTATAAAAAAATTAGTGAAATATTTTTTCTTCCTAAAGATAAAATTGCTTTGGAGTGTCATGGTGTGTATGAAATTCCATGTAGGGTCTGTCCACATACATATATAGGACAGACTAATCGTAGAATAAATATTAGAAAGGAAGAACACATTCTGGCAGTGAAAGAAAAATCCAATTCATCAGCTATTTATTCTCATATTAAATTAACAAATCATGATATCAATTTTGAAAAAAACAAATATTTTAGCAAAAATTGAACAATATGACCAGAGATTGCTAAGAGAAGTTATAGAGATTTTTAAAAAGCCCCAGAGCATAAATGAAAGGTGTGAGTTAAAGAAGATTAACAACATTTGGAAGAAACTATTGGAAGACAAAATATATGTTAAAACTTCTCAACCAATAGAATTTAAATATGAGGAGAAAGAAAACAATAAAAATGATTTTAAATCTCACATGAATTCTTATAATTTGAGAAAGAGGACGCTCTGAGGAAGGTACTTGACATTGTACTGAAACATCAGCATTTAGCTTTTTCACTACACAGAATATCCGACAAATAGTAATAATAATATGACATCTTTTATGCGTAAAAACATTAGAATTAACATTATTCATCTTTACGGGAAAGATTGTTTTACAGAAAGGAGGTGTTTTGAAAGAATGTGTGTGAAGAAAATTAAAGCCGTTTATAATCTTCAATTTTTACTCAACTGTAAAAGAAATGGACTTTATCCTAGCTGTTGTAAAATTTCCTTCCATACGCATACGAAGAAAATTGACGCAGTTTTGAATAAGGCAAGTTTTGATATTTTAACTTCTTTTATTAGAAATACAAGAAAAAAGTTAGACTTTTTAGATAAAAAATTGTTACAACTCCGCCTTTTATTAAGTAATACTTTTCATCCAAAATTATGGTCAATTTGTGATAAAATCATTTATTTTAGAGTGACTAAAGAAGGTGATTTTAAATTTCAAGGCAAATGAATAAATTTCACAAACTACTTACAAAGAAACAGGAAATGCTATCTTTGTCTTTGTCTGAACGAGGAAGTGTGCACACTGTAAAGAATTTATCTGATTGAAAATTATCAGACTTTGAACTAAAAGTTTTAAATAAAGGTTTTAATTTTGCAATAACACCAACAAAATTATCTTTTAAGGATATTATTTGCAGAGTGGAAAGTAGTCTATCAAAAATACCTTGTGGGGATGCAGATATAGTGAGGGGAAAAATATACGATATTTTAAATAAGGCAAAACCACCTAAAACTAATTTATCAATCAATGAAAGAAGAGCTTTGTTTGCTTTAAAAAATGACAAATCTATTACTATTCTTCCGGCAGATAAGGGTAATACTACAGTAATTTTAAATAAGGCTGATTATTTTAAAAAAATACATGATTTATTAAATGATAATATTTATAAAAAAATTTATAGAGATCCTATGACTTATCTTGAAAAGAAAACGAAAGCATTAATTTATTCTACTGATCTAGATTTAGAAACAAAGATACAGCTTACTCCGAGGGAAAAATCTTCTTTTTATCCAAAATTATATGGTTTACCAAAAGTTCACAAGCCAGATATTTCATTGAGACCGATTGTAAGTGCAGTTGGTTCACCTACACAGACACTAGCTCGTTTTTTGACTTTTTTTTTACAGCTGCATTTAACAACGATGTCATCATATGTTAAAGATGCTAATCATTTTCTTGAGCTTATCCGGGATATTAAATTGACTAAGAATGATATTTTGGTAAGTTTTGACATTGTTTCACTTTTTACTAGTGTATCTGTAAATGAAGCGATTCAAGTTTTAAAAAATATTCGGTTGACTAATTTTGCTGTGGTTTTGATTGAACACTGCTTATCGAATACATTTTTTGTTTTTGATGGGAAGATGTATAAACAAACATCAGGTCTAGCTATGGGTTCACCAATTTCTCCAGCATTAGCTTCTATTTTTATGGAGGATTTGGAAAATAAAATTTTGACTTTAGCAGTTAAAAAACCATCTATATGGCTGAGGTATGTTGATGATACCTTTGTTATTTGGCCTCATGGTAAGCATGCTCTTGGTGATTTTTTTAATTTTTTAAACTCTCTTCACAACAATATTAAATTTACCATGGAAATAGAAAATAATAATCTATTACCTTTTTTAGATGTTTTGATTGAAAGAAGGGAAGATGGTTCTTTATCCCATGGTATATATAAAAAAACCAACACACACTGGGAGATATCTGCATTTTTCCTCTCATCACCATCCTGCACAACTATTTTCAGTGGCAAAGACATTATTGGATAGAAGAAAGAGACTTTCTGATGATAGCCATTTTCACCAGGACCTTTTTGCTACTAATAAAATGCTTCTTCATAATGGTTTTAATTACAAAATTATTAATAGGGCTTATACATATCAAAAGAAAAAAGATTTTGATACATTAAAAATTAAGACAATTTTGCCATATATTAAAGGACTAACTGATAGAATTGGTAACATTTTAAAGAATAATAATATTCACACAATTTACACTACTTATAAAAAAATTAGTGAAATATTTCTTCTTCCTAAAGATAAAACTGCTTTGGAGTGTCATGGTGTGTATGAAATTCCATGTAGGGTCTGTCCACATACATATATAGGACAGACTAATTGTAGAATAAATATTAGAAAGGAAGAACACATTCTGGAAGTGAGAGAAAAATCCAATTCATCAGCTATTTATTCTCATATTAAATTAACAAATCATGATATCAATTTTGAAAAAACAAATATTTTAGCAAAAATTGAACAATATGACCAGAGATTGCTAAGAGAAGCTATAGAGATTTTTAAAAGGCCCAAGAGCATAAATGAAAGATTGTGAGTTAAAGAAGATTAACAACATTTGGAAGAAACTATTGGAAGAGAAAATAAATTTTAAAACTTCTCAACCAATAGAATTTAAATATGAGGGGAAAGAAAATGATAAAAACGATTTTAAATCTCACATGCATTCTTATGATTTGAGAAAGAGGACGCTCTGAGGAAGGTACTTGATATTGTACTGAAATGTCAGCATTTAGCTTTTTCACTACACGGAATATCCCGCAAATAGTAATAATAATATATATATATATATATATATATATATATGATTTCATATTATTATTTTTGGGATATTCCATGTGGTATAATAGCTGACATTTCAGTAGAATAACAAATACTTTTTTCAAAGCATTCTCTTTCTCAAATCATATGAATGTGTGTGAGATTTAAAATTGTTTTTATCTTTTTGTTTCTTCTCATACTTAAATTCTATTGGTTGAGAAGTTTTAAATTTTATTTTGTCCTCCAATAGCTGCTTCCAAATGTTGTTAATCTTCTTTAATTCATGCCTTTTGTTAATGCTATTGGGCCTTTTAAAAATTTATATAGCTTCTTTTAGCAATTTCTGGTCATATTGTTCAATTTTTGCTAGAATATTTGTTTTATCAAAATTGATGTCATGATTAGTTAATTTTATGTGAGAATAAATAGCTGATGAATTGGATTTTTCTGTGACTGCCAAAATGTGTTCTTCCTTTTTAATATTTATTCTACAATTAGTCTGTCCTATATATGTATGTGAACAGACCCTACATGGAATTTCATATACACCATGACACTCCAAAGGAATTTTGTCTTTAGGAAGTGGAAATATTTCATTAATTTTTTTATAAGTAGTGTAAACTGTGTGAATATTATTATTTTTTAACTGATAAAATTGGTAACATTTTAAAGAATAATATTCATACAGTTTACACTACTTTCAAAAAAATTAATGAAATATTTCTACTTCCTAATGACAAAATTTTTTGGAGTGTCATGGTGTATATGAAATTTCATGTAGGTCTGTTCACATACATATATTAAACAGACTAATTGTAGAATGAATATTAGAAAGGAAGAACACATTTTGGCAGTCACGTAAAAATCCAATTCATCAGCTATTTATTCTCACATAAAATTAACTAATCATGATATCAATTTTGATAAAACAAATATTCTAGCAAAAATTGAACAATATGACCAGGGATTGCTAAAAGAAACTATAGAGATTTTTAAAAGGCCCAAGAGCATAAATGAAAGGTGTGAATCAAAGAAGATTAACAACATTTGGAACCAAGCTATTGGAAAACAAAATAAAATTTAAAACTTCTCAACCAATATAATTTAATTATGAGGAGAAACAAAAAGATAAAAACGATTTTAAATCTCACACGCAATCATATGATTTGAGAGAGAATGCTTTGAAAAAGATACTTGTTATTGTACAGAAACATCAGTTATTTAACTATTTTACAAAACAGAATATCCAAAAAATAATATGAAAGCATCATTTATCCGTGAAAATATTAGAATTAACATATATATATAATTGAACACAGCTAATTATAAGTCATGCTGCAAGATTAATAAATTGCACAAGTCTATAATTGAAATAAAAATAGGTTATCTTTTGATCCCCAGAGGAGTTAACTTTTTCATATTTAAAAATAAAGTAAGCTTACATATTATGTCTGGAGCCATAAAGAGTATCCATCAAAAAGTCTACGATTTCTAAGGAAATGATAGCGGATCCAAATGATCGACATGGAACACATTCCTGAAAATTGAACCATCACAAGACTATGGAGGAGCTATGATTTACTTCATAGAGTGGGAGTGAAAACCCAGCATGTCTATAGTTTCACCCCGACATATTCATGCCAGCTAATATATATATATATATATTATATACATGCCATATATATATATATATATATTTTTACAGTCTCATAAGTCAGAAACTTGATGGCACTTATAATAGCAGCATAAAGTTGTAATTAACCTCTTGACTCCAATTACCCTTTTTGTACACTTTTTCAGCCCTTTAAATTTTTGAAATTGCATGAAATTTGTAAATATTATACTTACAGGTATTACATCATGCTTTTGGCCACCTTGTTATGTTTAAAATGATGTATTTTTTTCTACAATGAAATTTAGATTTTTTTAAGAATTTTTTTTCTAAAATCCAATTTTTAGTTCTTTTTTTTCTCTTTTTTCAGATTTAGTAATCATAAAATGTTTTTTATGGCTGAAATAGATTCACTCAAAGCTTATTCTGATTTAAATTTAAAATTCCCTCTTGCAGATCTAGGTATTTGTGCCCCTTTTCTTTGTAGTAGCTAATTTAATAATTGTTCAGATTTAGAAACTGCATTGACAAAAAAAAAGTTGGTGAAATCATTTTATCTGTAGGAATGAGCATGGAAGCTGAAACTAGTGATTCTTCATGACCAGACTTTGCTCCTGGACTATGATGTTTATGTGTCACACAGACCAGAAATCAATTTTCCTATCAGTGAGTATTCAATTATTGTTCTTTATTACTTATGTTTTTATATGATTACATTTATGTGTAGAAAGTATTAAATATTCTGTAGAATTTTAAGCAATTTACATTTCACTGACAATAAAAACATGCACATTCAGACTGAGAATGATATATCTACATGGTTAGTGCAATAGGCAAGATATATCATGATCATTCATTTATTGCATGATTACAGTAACATTGTATACATCCACTATCTTATACAGCATCTCCCATATATATATATATATATAGTCAATGCTCATAATTAATTTGTTTATTTTGATGTTTATTGTATTACTTAGTTTTTATTCATTTTATCTTAGACAAATTTTGGTTTGACATTTATTTTTTCGGTACACTTTATTGTACTTGAAAAGAATACATATTTTAAGTCACCCTATTACTATAGTAATTATTATAATAATACATTACAATACATTACAATTTACTAAAGTTCTTTCAGTATATCTCATAAATGGTTCTTACTGTTATTATTCTTCCTCACTAAAACCAAATATATTTCCAAATATCCTGCATGGAAAGACAACCCAAACACATCTAACAGACATTCTGCATGGAATGACAAAATTTGTGTCAACTAGTAAAAATGAAAGTCACCAATTGTCTCATTTTTACTATTTGACTATGAAAAAAGATCTCAGGTAAGTCATGTTATATAACACTTTTTCAGCATTTTATGACAAATATGGTGAAACTGTTTAATGAAATTGTCATTTTAACATTTAACTTTCAAAATTTAGAATTTGTGAACTAATGTAAATATAAACATGTTTAAAAGTGTTAAAAATCTTTTACTTCTTAATTTTTTGAGGTAATGACTATTTTATCAGCTTTATTACATTCTTTCATATTTGTTATTTCTAACAATTTGTATATTTACTGTATTCAAACAGAAGTTATGTTAAAAATTACATTTGTTGTATTTTTTTTAAATTCAAGATTGTGATTTACAAAGCTAAGATTAAAACAGACACAAGTAACCATGGCCAATAATAAAAAAACCAAACCAATAGAACAAGTCTGGCTAACAATGATAAGTTAATTGCCTTAATGTTGATAAGATCTTTCTACTTATATTAGAACTCATTTATAAGATCATAATTAGCCCTAATTTTATGAATAAGTATCATTGTACCATAAATTATGAAAATCAAAATTTTACATGTAACCGTGAAACTTGCACTTTTAACCAATTTTTTTCAACAGCCTGTAAACTTTCTAGGTATTCAAAACACACCAACAGAAATCAATATAAAAGTTAAATAAAGTGATTTAAATAAATTAAATTTTAAATATAAAAAATTTTATCAAGAGATATTTAATTATGAGAATATGTTTTTAAAAGCACAGGATATCAATGGAGGATATGTTGACGATAGACTATTAAAAATGATGCACCATTTGAACATAAAATGTATCCAATATTCTACCAATATAAGGTGAATGTATGTATATTAACAAATTAATAAAATGACAAAATGGAAATGTACATGGAGTGAATGTGCATCTGCTTTTATCAACCCCCTCACAGTAATCTGGATGAATAATAGATTATTTACTATCTGTTTGGACATGGATTGTTTCAATCAATTAAGTATTTTTATATATGACATCCTCCTAGTGCATGAGTTATTAATCAGCTTTAAAAATAAAACCATATTAACCCCACTGATTTGACAGCCAGCTACTGACAAATATCTCTTTACAATGAAGATCATATATAAACAACCTTTTTATAAGAGTGCCAATTTTAATTTTGAGAGTTTTCCATTTAGATTGGTCAATTTCTGGGAGAGAGTGATTTGATTCTTGAATGACATCCTATCCAAAGTATTAAAGCAAATATAAATCAATGTGTGCAAATGGTATTGTTATCACCTACAAGGAGATAAAGATAAACCAAATGCACTTAGAAATGTTCTTCAAAGAATGCAATAACTAAATTATATATAAAAATTAATTTGCAAAAATGTATAATTGCTGCTAAGAAAATCAATTTCATTGGACACATGGTGCAAATTTATACTATCAAACCTCCATTCCAACAAAATCACAGCTATTCAATAACAAATTTATTAATATTTTTAATGCTTATACGATTAACTTATATATACTAATACTATCATTAATCAGTATCATAGAATTATGATTTTTAATATAATGTCAAAAATGTATCTTGTTTTTTTACTTTCTCGGTATAAGCTATACTGTCACCAACATTTATTCATATCACATACAATCAGTAAATTTGTCATAGTTATAAATGCATCAGAGGAAAAAGAGTTAAATATAAAAATGCTTATAATATCTTTCATGATGATCATCCTAATGTCCAAAACAATAACAAATTACAAATTTTGGATGTTAAAATAGTCATAATTCTCATGGTTATTTTTAAATTCATATAACAAAAAAATTGACATTTACTATTCATGTGTGTGCATGCACAAACGCATATATATTATATATACCCAACAATGTAATTAAAAATTAGCTCTTTATAGTTATTCATTATTTTATACAACTGATACATGTGATCACATACATGTGACAAAGATAAATGATCCCCAATATTTGTATGTTATGCTGAACCAGCCCTCATCCGTTAATCCACATTATCATCTGCCAACACATATATACAATCTGTGCTCAGTTTATATTAAGATAGCTAATCTTTAAAGTTTAATAGACAAATATAAATAATTTCAAATCTCCATCTTTTTAGCTATCCATATCACTAAAAATCTGAAGTTGGAACAATCAAAGCATTTGTTGATACCATATTATCATACAATATGAATATTTAAGTACATGCATATTAACTATACTAAAATTAATGTAATTACAAGAAACTTGAATTCAAGTTCTTTATAACTATCCACTCTATCTTATATAACTGATACACATGACCCATGTAAAAAAGATAAATGTTCTCCAATAACCATATTTCATGCTGAGTTAGCATTTATCAGTTGGTTCAGATTACTATTTCCCTCACATATACAACCAGTACTCTGACAGCAAATCTTCAAACTTTAATGGACAAATTTTAATCTTCTCCACTCCCCAAATCCATATCACTGAAATTCTGAAGATAGAACAATCAAAGCATATGTTGATACTAATATTATTGTAATACCCATGTTGACATTAAGTCAGTCTGACTTCTCACATATAGAACCTTAATATGTCCATTTTAATATACAGGAGGTATGGACAGAATACAGGTTACATATGTAATATTTAGATACATGTATATTATCTGTACTAATGTTAATATAATTAGAAGAGACATCAACTGAGACTATTAGATTCTTTACAGATATCCACTCTAATATGTGACACAATTTTCTGTTTAACCAGCATAATTCCATTTTCAAAAGATGGCAGAAGATTTGGAGGATCAAGAAGATTGTAGCCAGCCCATTCAATTTGAAGATTTGCTATTATAATATAATCAGAGCACCAATTGTGTGTATGTGTAAGAGATATTGATCTGGACCACTTGCTGAGTGCACGTTCAGCACAAAATACATATATTGGAGATCTTTTATGTTTTTCACATGTATGTTGTCATGTGTTTTAGTTGAATAAGATAAAAGTGGATAATTAAAAAAAGAGCTTGAGAGTATGAGTTAGTTTCTTCTAATATATATAATACAAATAAAATTTTTATAATTATAAATCTATTGCAATAACAATAACACAGTGCTGAAATGTTGGTGAGAGAATGTAATAAGTAGTGTATCATTTAATAAGTGTGAACAAACAAATTAAGGGGGAAAAGTTAATGATCACCAAAAAAGCAATTGGAAAAAAAAACATGTACAAGGCTTACATCAATAAGTTCAATTTGTTTTTTAAATCCATTTCATCAATTAACAATCTTACATAAGAAAACTGTTATAATGATTTTCGATGTCTAAATTTAAAAGAATGTGAAAGTTAAATTAAAAATAAACTTTTCAATTAACAAACGTGATCAATGATGAGTAATTATTTTACTAAATATTTTATATAAAATTTCTAGATTAAGTATCAAGTATAATAACTGTTTTTCAGATAGTCTATATTTTTATTAAACAATAATTTTACAATTTGCTCTCTACTCCTTTCCATCTTACTTGTATTAATAAAACTTTCAGAATTGTGGTTTGTTAAATTAAAATATATACAAAAAAATTATTAACAACATTCTATCAATTTTTTTTTATTTTTATAATTATCTAATCAATAAAACTTTTATTGTCAAAGTTGCTTTTTAAACCACAGTTTAAAATTTTATTTATAATTGATTTGTATAGGTTCAATAATATAAATGATTAAAACTATTTGGTATTTAATATTTAGTGTTTTGGTCCATTCTTATGCTAAACATGTCAGTAACAATTTATGAGATTTGCTTTTCTTTGAGTAAGCAAATAAATATTTTCAATTTTTAATCAGTAACTTTTGATCTTGCAATGATGATTATGAACTGCATGCTGTACAAAAAACATTTTCTTTTTTTGTTTTATTGAAAAGAATTTGAATTTATACAAAATATGTCAAATACAGATTACAATATAATTGATTAATATAGGATGAAACAAATGTTATTGTCAACCAAAGCTAATAATTATTGTCTTTTTTACTAAAATAATTAAGATTTATGATGACAGAATTTTTAGTTTGCATGAAATTAGCTTTTATAAAAATTATAAAGTGATTGAATGAATATATTCTAGCTATTATTCACAAATACAAATTTATTACTAATATATATCCTGTTATTGTGTATAATAAAAATATGTTTTCATTATTTATAAAACTTGTATTCACTTCTGTAGTCATTATCAATAAAAAATCATCCTTATTTTAGGCAAGTTATAAATGAAAAGGAAGACAGTTTTATAAAAACATTGAATAAAAATTTGATAATTATACAAACCATATTTTACCCCTATAATAAAAACATTATCATATAAAAGATAATGAATAAACTATATGCTGTCCTTTTGTCTTTAGATTATATATATTTCAGAAACACTTAATCCAATAATGTCAATGATGTAATTACAAATACATTACCATATAGATCATGCTAATCTATTTTCATTTTCAATTATTATTTTGCAATGCTATTTTTAAATTTCATTAGAAGAAAACTTGTCTTTTTGAAATACTTCAACACTATTTTTAATTGTTGGCTTTCATTACATTCATTTTTTTGTTTTTATATTTCTTATAACAAGAATCAATATTATGCCTCTTTGGAATGTTTCAGTCATCAAACTTGTATAATGTTTTGAATTCTGTTTTGTTAAGTCATTTATAAACATTTTCAATGACTATCATCATAAAATATTAAAAAATAAACATCCTATTTAACACTAATTTTCATTTCAAATGCCTTAGACTTTGTAAAAATAGTAATAAAATAAGTATTGACTGCATCATGTAGAAATTATATTCTGAATAAATTTTGGTATAAAATCATCTAATTTCAAACAATGTAATATGTTTTGTTTAGTTGATCAAATGATAGACAAAATCAAAAAATGCAATATATACTAAAGCAGTAAAATTTGTTATACATATTTTGTTTCACTGTCTGGTGATAGAAATCTTCAACTAGAGATTCAAACCCATTTATATACTTGTTAATCTCTAGGGAGTGCAAGTACATATATACACATGATTACCCTCCCTCTTTGTGAGTTAAACATTTGCCTTGGAATAAAGAATATTTATTAATTTTAATTCAGAAATATTTTCAAAATTTTCATCACCTCAAATAATCTTGTATGTGTATATGTATCAGAGATAGCTAAAAATATTGTAAATTATAATTAAATTGTATTAAATATTTTATATTTTAATTTTTGTAATTCATGTATTTTATTAAGTTGACACAATACCAGAGAGGGTTCTAGGGTTTTAATGTAGTCAGATTTTTACAAAATAATATACCTTGTTCAAGTTAAAACATCATTAGTGAATTACATTTATTCTAGAAATCCTAAGGTTAATGGAAAACATATATCTTGAATGTATTTTCAATCTCAAAATAAATTAAAACAATAATCTCCTGATCTTATTGCATTGTCATCCTTAAAATGTAAATTATGAACAAAGCATAAGTGCAATCAGGCCAGTTAATGCATATCCGGCCTTGCCAGTGGCAAGGTAGTACAAACTTCTAGAAAGATTTGTTAGCATATAAATAGAGCCAGATTTCTTTACTAACTATCTCATCACTTTTATTTGAGAAGGTGTTGCATAATAAATGTATGCCACTAAAAATTTTAACAATGACTACTGAATAGAGGAAAGAAATTTGCTTTCCCAATCTTTTCAACATTGTCTCCATACTGCTATACCATGCCACTTAATGACTGCTGTAGTGAAATTTTAAAATAGTTTAACAAAAATGCCAACCATTATTTCTCCAAAATCTGCATTGCCGACCATGTTTTTCCATACTTATGTTATAGTGTGTCAAGCCATCAAGTCATAAAAGTAATTCCATATCTGCCACTAATATGAAGTAATATATCCTCCAACTATGTAATTAGCAATTGTTTCAAATATAAATGTAATTCTCTGTCTATTTAATAATAAGAAATGTAATGACAATTATCATAACTCCAATAAATTAATGATTTTCTATTTCCCTCTGTAAAATACAATGCATGAATCTATACATTTCTAAATATATTTGCTGGTTTATCTTATTATTTTAAATGTAGAAAATTTTTAATTTTATTTAATTTAATATGCTAATAATTCAATCTAGCAAACTGATCTTATTTTAATTCTCCATCCCACTATTATGGGATAGTAAATATTTAAATGTAAGTTTTCTTACCAAAATCAAAGTTTGCTCGATTGAACAATATTCCTAAATTTTTGTTACTTGCTTCATGGCAGACTATGCAGTGTCATATTAGAGATATCAAATTATTACTACATTAATGCTATTGATTTAGTCAACTTTAATATTATGTAAAGTAAAGATTAATGACCTTACCATTTCTTATAATATAACATTTGTATCCCCCATCCTCCAGCATGATCATTTTATTACATAATTATCTACTTATTAAGCATATTATTTGTTTAATGAAAAGAACTACATATTCCCTTTTTTATTGTTTGACTTTCTAATGAGTATTTAAGGTTATTTACTTACATTTAAGGATGGGTTAAATTCTGTCATTTCATTACACTAGATTTCATTAAATTATAAGGGCCTTAGTTAACACATCAGTATCATCAGGGGCCTTGTCAAACTAACACCCAGAAGTCTTGGATCATTTCTTATTGCATATCCCAAAATGGGGTTTGGAAGCACTAACTCCAGGATACTAGCAGGCTGTAGTTAGGTTCTGCATGGGATAACATTGGAAAATCCAAACCATGGAATTTCTACCAATCATTTTCTTCAAATACCACCCTATCACAAATGCAGGTGAGTTTCCTACATTGTAAATTTAATGAAGCTTCTTGTCCTTAAGAATACTTAATCTTTCTGGTGTTATCATCTAAGTCAGCACTGCAACTATTCATTAATATTTATATTGCCTATTCTTAATTTATGTTGCAATGCTGTCATTTTGTAAACCATTTTATTCTTTCATTTTATACCATTTTATAGGTTAGAAAGGTCATTTTAAAGCTTATTTAAGCTATCAGCCTTCAACTTAAATGATATTTAGGTGTGCTAATCAATATTTTTCAGTAATATGCAAATTACTGTTTCTCTGCTTAAATGATTGATGAAGTATAATTAATGACTGAGCAAAGTTTGTAATTTATACTATGTTCTAATGAATAGTTAGAAGTCTGTAATAAATGGAATTATTTAAATCAAATTCCATTTGTCTTTATTAAGGTCATTTATTTTTTTATTGAATTAATAATAAGTCACTGCAAATTTGATATCTCCCTCCATTAGTATATTAAGCTACATCACCTTGATTATATATTAAATTTATTTGTCTATATCATGCTTTTGTGTATTATTTAATCAAATTTATGTTCTAATATGTAATATATTAGAATATGCAAAACACTGCTAATAATTATGTTGAAACCCAGATGTTATTGACATGTAAATAGATTGACCAGGGTATTTATTAAAATATATAATCCTTATTTGTTTGTTCAATCTCTAATGAATTAATATTAATAAATTATTAATATTTCATAACCAATTATTCTTAAGATATACTTTGCCTCATGATTTATGCATACACCTCATTAACTGGATTATGTTATATATAACTCATATTCCACTGATCTTAGGCCAGTTTATTACATTATTCTTGATGGAAATAGAATATGACCTTAAGTTTATACATCCTGTTAGGGGGTTTGAAGTCATGTTGCACCATATTTTCCCTGTAAATCTTGTTTCTCCATTGTCTCCAGGACTGTAATAAATAAACTTCATCTGTTAACATTTGAAATGTTGTTCATAGTGTTATAGTTTTAGAGAAAGGTAAACAGAACTGAATCCATGGTCGCTCATAACCTGTGTATCTCAGGCATAAGTGAATTTAAGGTACTTTTACCTAGATTTGGAAACTTGTTAGATGATCATAAAATCCTGGCCGGGACAGGAGTTCTTTTCCCAGATGTGGTCTGCTTATCTATTTCCCCACCCTGAAGACATTAATGTATGTATAACTTTGTCCCAGGTTTGGCACACCATTGTCACACTTGGGATTATGACTGCAACATGACCTTGAATATTATAAACTCACTCTACCCTGAATAACAACAGTTACTGTAACAAATTTTTTTTTATATAAACTGTAGCTAAGTTTTTTTTTAATTATCAATCTTTATTACATTTTTTACATATTATTGCTAAACTTTAATTTGATTTTTTGGGGGGATTTATTATTATTGTGATATTCTTTCAAAAAAAACTGGGATCAAAATTATTATAATCAATATCTTGTTATCAATGATGTGAACAGTAAAAAGGAAACTTTAACAATCTATCAATGTGTATGCATGAACAAACCAAATATTACATTATGAGTTGTTAATTCTACCATGTTGGCATGGTACCCTTGTATTGTATACAATTATAAATTTTTCCAACAGGTAAATATTTAAGTAAGGCAACACAATTGTGTATATAATAATCTGAGTATGAGTAAACAATAAACAATCATTACATTCTAGATTTTTTTCTTATATAGCATAATAAAAATAATACTAGCAGACAATTATGGTGCAAGGAAACAAATAGAACAGGTGGTGAATGAAAAGAGACATGGTAAGAAGTTATATATATATATATATATATATATATATATACATACATATATACATACATACATACATACATACATACATACATACATACATATATATATACTGCAGAAAGGAATTTTCTATTAACTGACAGGAGACCTTTTGATTCCTCATGGAGGCCTTAAAAAAACCGAGCATGGCAAATTCCCTAATTTCCAGTCCATATGTTCTTGTCATTGCAGCTGTTATTACTATGTGATGATTCATACAAACATGGAAGGGCTGTTCACCAACACGCATTAGCCAGTGTGGTGAGTTTATTGGCTTTTTACCTCCGAGTTTAAGAATGTTTTTTTTCAATATATACAATCATGGCAGACAAAGATAAATCATGGCCCTTATTACCAGGAGACTGTAAAGTCACCAACAAAGGTAGCAGTTGTGACCAAAGGCGGAGGGTTCTAAGAATCCCCCGATTGCAAAATCAGGCTGCCACTTGATGACAACTTTTTATTTAGATACTTACAACTGCAGATCACTTTCAAGTGAAGAAAGATTGCAAGAGTTAGAAAAACTGTCTTATAATAAATGGGGCATTATTGGACTTTGTGAAGTTAGAAGAAAAGGTGAAGAAATAATTGATTTAAAAAGTGGACATATACTCTACTATAAAGGCACAAATATTGGAAATACTAATGGAGTAAGATTCATTATAAATAAAAAATAAAAAAATAGCATTGTAGAGATTGATGGTGTATCAGACAGAGTGGCAAGATTAGTTTTACAACTTAATAGCAGATACCAAATGCAGATAATTTAGGTTTATGCCCCAACAATTTCTCATAGTTATGAAGTTAAAGAAGATTTTTACATGGATGTATGAAAGGCTTTTGATCAGAGTAAACAACATTTTAAAATTGTTATGGGAGACTTTAATGCTAGAATTGGTACACAAATTAAAGATGAAAATGCTGTAGGTAATTTTGGTTATTGTAATAGGAATGTGAGAGGACATAGACTTGTGAAGTTTGCAGAAAAAAAAACATTATATTATGAATTCTTTTTTTTTAGAAAAATGTTTAAAAAAAATGGACATGGAAGTATCCAATGAAGGTACAGCAGAATTGGATTATATTTTGACTAAGAGAAAATACATATTTCAAGATTGTAATGTTCTTAATAAATTTAACACAGGAAGTGATCATCCATTAGTAAGATATAACATACATGTTAATGCAAAACTAGAGAGACAAAAATAATTAAGAAAAACAAAATTTACAGTTGATATTCCTAATCTTCAGAAACATTCTAATGAATTTAAATTAGAACTTCCAAATCGGTTTCAAGTATTAGTAGATTTTGAACATGATTCAAATTTGAATGACATTAATAGAAAAATAAGTGATACACTATTAAAAACTGCAACAAAGATAGCTGGTAGAAAAAAGCAGCAATTGACCAATAAAATTTTTACTGAGACTAGAGAATTTATGAAGAAAAGAAGGAATATGAGGATATACAACAATGACGCATTAAAAAAAATTGAATATCTTGAATTTTGTAATATGGTGCGGAAAAGAGTTGAAAATATTATAAGTATAATTGTGAACTAGCAAGGAAAATGGTAGAAAAAAATAAAAGTCTAAAGAGTGAAAAACAACATTTTGTTATTGGTAGGAAATTTATATCTGTAATAAAAAAAGATGGCATTATTATTAAAAAGAGAGATGACATCATGAAATGTGTAGAAGACTTCTATCAAGAATTATATAGTAATAAAGAACAAGTGCTTTTATACCTATTATATCTTCCGAATTGCCCAGAATTTTGAATGAGGAAGTGAGACATGCAATTAAATTTATGAAGAAAGGGAAGGCTCCAGGTAATGATGGAATTATAATTGATATATTAAAAGCAAGTGAAGAAATAGACATTTTTTTAGCAAAGTTATATACCAAATGTCTAAATGATAAAGAAATACCAGATGGTTGGAAGAATGCAGTATTAATATTGATATTTAGAAAAGGTGATAAAGAAGATATTAGAAATTACAGACCTATCAGTCTTTTATCAGTTTTATACAAAATTTTTACTAAGATAATTACAACTTGTGTACAGAAAACACTGGATTTCCACCAACCAAGAGAACAAGCTGGATTTAACAGTGGTTTTAGTACAGATCATATCCAGGTATTGAGAGAAATTATAGAAAGGACATATGAATATGAGTTGCCATTATGTTTAGGATTTGTAGACTATGAAAAGGCATTTGATTCTATAAACATTTCTTCAGTGATTAAAGCATTGTATCATCAAGGTATAGATCTAGGATATTGTCATATTTTAAAAAATATTTATAAAAATGCAACAGCAACAATTAGATTACATAATGATAGTAAGAAAATCAACATTGAAAAGGGTGTAAGACAGGGTGACTCCATATCTCCAAAACTTTTTACAGCAGTGCTGCAAGAAGTATTTTGTGCATTAAAATGGGAAGCTAAAGGAGTGAAAGTAAATGGAGAGTATTTAAGTCATTTATATTTTGCAGATGATGTAGTGGTTTTTGCAAATAATGATTTAGAGCTACAGGAAATGTTGCAGAAGTTATCAGATGAAAGTAGGAAAGTAGGACTAAAGATAAATGTTAAAAAGACTAAAGTAATGTTTAATAGATTTTCTCAAAATATGAAAATAAAGATTGATTATGATGATTTAGAAGATGTTAACAGTTGCAAATACCTTGGTCAGATTATTAATACAGATGGAAACATAGTGGATGAAATTAATCATCGAATTAAACTTGGTTGGAGTGCTTTTGGTAGAAATAACTTAATACTAAAAAGATATATGCCTATGTGTTTGAAAATGAAGGTTTTTAATAAATGTGTTTTATCAGTTCTTACTTATGGATCTGAGACTTGGACACTTAATAGAAGAGCAATACAGAGACTTCAGACCACTCAAAGAAGTATGTAGAGATGCATGTTGGGAGTAGCAAGAAGAGGTCGAAAATGCAATGTATGGGTAAGAGAACAAACAGGTGTTACTGACCTTATTGAAAAAATTAAAAGACTGAAGTGGAGTTGGGCTGGACATATTCTTATAAGAGATGATAATTGATGGACAATTGAAATTTTAAACTGGATTCTATGAGATTGTAAAAGACCCAGAATAAGACCACAAGTGAGATGGATGGATGAAATAAAAAAGTCTTTGGGGGTGATGTGGAGAAGAGAAGCTAAAGATAGGAAAAGATGGATTGAACTTGGAAAGACCTTCATCCTGCAGTGGATTGATAATGGTCGATATATATATATGGTAACCGAACACGCACAACCCCTTTATTACCTCGGTGGTAACAATTTCCTGATGAGCATGTTGCAGGAAGGAAATATCAATTGGCATTCACCAATGCAGCTGTTATTCCCCTCCTACAACAATATTTCCTGATCATCAGAGGATGTAGCACCATAGAGACTTGAAGCATCTAGATATTTTTGCATTTGGTTTTCCAAATGGCGCCACTAGAGTTCCATATTACTTCAACCTGACTTACGTAGGTCTTGTTATGCCAGAAATAGTTCAGGAGGCATTAAATTCTTGTGGACAAGTGCAATAAATGATAAGTGATGCAAAAAATAATAGAAATGAACAACTGGATAACTAAAATTAATTTTAAGTAACAACAATTTTATTTAACAACACGTTTAATTAAATGTTCATCAAACAAAATATTTCATTGACAGTCCCTTGTATCTCTTTGGCCTACTTCCAATAACATCTTTAAATGGCTTAAAGAATGTAATTTGTTGAGAGTATAATAAAGTCCTTCTTTCAATAGTTCTTTAACAGTTTACATCTTTAATTATTTAGTTAATTCACAGAGAGAAGTGTGATATATAAAGACAACAGAGATAATAATGAAGACAACTGATAGCATTTAATTCAGAGTTCTACTTAATTCAAACAAATATTTCATTTACAGTCCATTGTGTATCACGGTAAACATCCAATAATAGCACTTAAAGAATGTAATTTGTTGTATAATAAAGTCCTTCTTTCAATAGTTCTTTAACAATTTAAATCTTTAGTTATTTAGTTAATTTACAAAGAGGAGTGTGATATATGAAGACAACAGAGATAATAATGAATACAACTGATAGTATTTTTTAATTCAGAGTTTCACTTCATTCTGATTGGTAGTCTTTTAGGTAGTTGTCACATGTAATGTGGCTTAAATTAACTCATGTATGAGGATATTCTTTACAGACATAGCATTTCTATGATTCCACTTAATTTTAAGTTAGTCAAAGCATAATAAATTTATTTCTATTCATTGTTATCCAAATCCAGGTTTGAATCCATAATATAAGGACTTTTATCCTAGGCTCATTGGCTATCCATTTCAAGGTTTGAATTGGTCTATATAAGCACATTTATATCCATTGGTTATTCAGGTAACCTATAAGCGTATGTATTTCCATCTGTCCAGATATCAATTCATCTTGCAAATGCATTTATTAGGTATTCACATATTCTTATCCAGATTTGTCATTAATTCACATTTATATCCATTGGTTATTCAGGTAAAATACAAGTGTATGTATATTCCCTCTGTCCAGATATCAATTCATCTTGCAAATGTGTTTATTTGGTATTTCTGATTTCATAAGACATATATATATATATATAACATATATGCATCAATATCAATAACTCCATGTATATCATTGTACATTTAACCGTGACACATTGTTTTGGTATTCTTATTTTTCAACTTGTATATATAACATGTTTTAATTCTGTGTTTATATTACTTTTCTCAAAGTTTTCAAATAATAAATAAAATCTTTAATAAAAATGATTTTCTTAGTCTTTCAACTTATTTAAGTATGTGGTTCATTATATGCATATAAACATTAACTTTTATTGATGTACTAATTCATATTTAAATGTTTGAATTTATTCATAATATAGTATAAATTTACTAAATACATTCATTTTGATATTTTCTAATTTTATCTGGATTATAAACACATTATAATTTAGTTAATTATAGCTATGTGTAATATTCATATATAATTAATATGCATGTAAGCATTTGTAATTTTATTTAGTTATTCTAATATATAGCATAAATATTGTTGTTTGGTCAGCCACAAATGTGTGTTTCTAGATATAAGTGGGTCAGCAGTTTTATTTATAATTTATCACTAATAAAATGTATTTTCACATAGCTATAATTATTCATAATTTATTTTAAGAAAGACATTTGTTTTGTTGTTTTTTTTAAACACATATAAGTATCGAATAAAAGGCCTTTTGATTATTGATATTTAAGACATCTAGTATTTACAATTTATTATTAATACCACATTCATGTAGCTATATTTATTCATAATTTTTTTGAGAAAGATGTTTTTTTTATAAACACATAAGTATTAGTATGTTATAAAATGGTAACCTTCATTTTATCCAGTTTGTTTTTTCATATCCATGACACGACTGCACTCAAAAAGGGATCATTGTATTTCAGCTGAATGGCATTATTTACTTTCCATGATGTTTACCCAGACAACTCTTGGAGAGCCATGGCTTTGGATGAAGAGAAGCTTTTACCACCTAGCCTTCCATCATTATGATTTCCTTATTAATGTTTTCTTTTTTCATCATTAACAGTGGTTCTTTAACTGCTCTTAAAATCTTTTCTTTTTAAAAAAGATCTCTTTTTAAATTTTTTTTTAATTCTTTTTAAAATTCTTCTTTAAAAAATCTTTTCTAAAAATCCTTTTTAAAAATCTACTTTAAAAATTTTTTTAAAATCTCTTTCAAATCAATTTTTTTTAAATCTTTTTAAAGATCTGCTCTGGACTTCCAACTCAACTATTTATACTCTGATCTTTAGATTGATTATGCAGCCTTGCCATATCTGATTTGTTATTCAGCTCCCATTTAAGCCAGAGTGCTTTTCTCTTTTTAAGGATTGGACACTCTACTTTTCATGGGACAGATAAAAAATCATAAGTATAAGCCATGTTTTCCAATTTGATAAGACTGTCTCAAGCGATTATCACACTTTATATGACAACATCATTCCAAAAATTAAAAATGTAATATTTTTAATAAATGCCTAATTTTATTTATATCATAATTTAAAACTATAAAATCAATAATGATTATTTTTTAACTATAAACATTTTGCTTTATTTCTTTTTTAATTTGATCAAATCATCTTTCTTTTTTCATTGCTGTCAATTTTCATGATTCCTTTGTTTCTTTAAATTTTTAGTTTTCCTTAACCATTATTAAGTCTTTTCTTTTCTTTTTTAACAACAAATCATGCTAGTCTTTTTAAATGGGGGGGGGTCTTTTGAATACATATATGAAACAGTATATCTGTTTTAATATATATATATATATATATATATATATTAATGTTCAACATGTTAGATATGTATTATTTAGATGATAGGCAGATGTAGATGTTCAGGCAATAAATTACATCAGGGAAGATAATATAATAGGTTGGCATTAGAAAAGTAGAGCATGGAAGAAATAGACAAGTGGGAAAATGGCAGGGGTGTAGCGTAGAAGATGATTGAGGGAAAGCGGGGAAGCATATAACCTGTAATAATTAAATTATTAAAAAATTAGAAAAGTTATAAACTGGTATAATTGATGAACAACAACAGATGAGGGCAATGACAGCCTGATAATTTTAATGCTTAGTATGTTCAAGGAAGAAGCTGAAGAGTCTAGGAAACAAACAGGGGTTAATAAAAAACAAGATGGGTCTAGAGGAAAATCCCAAATGCATTTCCAAGAGGTATAATGAAATACTCAGGAAATCAATGAGATTTCAGAGGATTGATAAGAGAAGCCAAGGGATAAAAGTTGGGTAAGATGAAATTTTAAAGAAACAATGTTTGCCATCAAAGATGTGAAGGATGAGTGACATCAGATATGTGATCAGATTTAGTGACATCAGATATGTGATCAGATTTAGTGCTCTGAAATAATATTAACTGAGATGCAACATAACATTAGGACACATGATGAACAGATAAAACAACTTTGAGAGGCATAAGGCAAGATGAAGATTCAATTTAATGAAATGGAGAATGAAACAGCCAAATAAAAAATTCATAAAGTAAAAGAAGTCCAAGTAAAATGCAGTTGAACTTCATGGATAGAGTGGAGAATCTATGACAAGAGATAAAGCAGATAAAATCAGCACCAAATTCTTGGTCTGAAGATCAAAGAGAGCCATATTTAATAGCTAGTCCACCACAAACATATTTGGAACATGGGTAAATGCTGTCCTGTAAAGGCAAGAATGAACAACAGATGAAAGAAGTTCATATAGTTATGGATGAAGTACTTGAGAGCAACAGTAAAGGAAGCATTGCTAATGCATTTAAAGAGGAAAAGAGAAAATAAAAGATAATGCTATGGATTGTAACCCAGATAAGGAAATTTCTTGTTCTGGGTCTAGAGAGTCTATAACAGTTATTATAAAAATGGAAAAGGATTTTAGCAATGAAGAAGTAGAATGTGTTGTGGAAACTAGCAATAAATCTGAGAATATGAACTATGTAGAAAGTCTATAATGAAACCAATGATAGTGATATCAGTTGAAGGATAAATAATAACAAGTCAGAATATGTAGCTTTAAATAAAATGAAGGACATGGAAATTGTAGAAGCAAATAATGAAAAGGGAAGTATTGATGAATTAGAATGTGCCATTACTGAACTTCAAAAACATTCAATGGTGTGTTTAAAACTTGTTAGGAAGTTGAAGAAAAAGGTGAATCCTACACCAGGTGTGAAAATAAAATAGACATTGGAGTAAAGAACATGGCAGCCTCCCAAAAAGATGATTCCTCAGATTGGAAGATATGGATAAAGAAATACGGGATTTTGAAGAACAAAGTAAATTACCGGTGAAAAAAAAATGATTTCAACTTGGAGACTGAAGAATCTATAAAGGTGGAGAAGGGTTGTGAAATTATCCACAATTCAGGAGATAAGACTAATGAAGACCAAGAAAGTAAAAGCAATAATATAGTCTTTAGTTTACCTGGCAGATGGAAGTTTGAATATTGCTAAATTGGATAATGATGCATATCTTACTAAAACAGCTACTTGTACAAGAACACCACCAGAATGTTATTATGGTTCAAAAAAGATGATTGATCAGAATGGAATCAGATTCCCATCAGAGAACAATTCAAAAGCAATGGCATGCTTCATGGAATAAACATATCCAAAATATTGTCAGTGACCAAGTTGTAGGACTTGTGAAAGTTGATATAGGGGACCTTGAAGATCGATTCTGGATCCAAAATTTTCAACCTGGGAGTGGTATCCAACAAGGATTTTATCAAACTATTCGAAGTTATGAAGGACCATATACAATCCACAAGAAATTTGCAAAGAATGGATCTCCTTTTAAGGATCAAAAGGTCCTTAAGTGAAAATATCATTTGCATCACTTAAAAAAGTATATTCTGCCCAATGCAGAGAAAAAATGACAATGAATGACCATTAAACGGATTGACCAATTTGATACAAGGGACCATTATTCATGTTAAGAGGAAGGTCCAAGTTGGAACACCATTTCCATGGTATAAATACCTTTGTAAGAAAATTTTTTGACTGAAAAAAACATTAATGACAGGGGTGAATAGAATAAGTTTTTAAAAAAGAAAATTGTTTTGGTAGCGGATAAAACCCATGTGTTTTCTTGTCACCTAAAATGAGATATATTAATTTTAAGTAAAATCATTTTTCTTTGTTTTTTTGTTCCTTTAACTAGGAAAATATTAAGCAGTAAAATCTGTTATATATATTTTGCTTCACTGACTGGTGATATTAGAAATCTTTAACCAGCAGTTCAAACCCATTTATATACTTGTTAATCACTATGGAGTGCAAGTTCATATATATAAGATTATCCCCCTTTTTTGTGAGTTAAACTTTTACTTTTGAATAAGGAATATTTATTAACTTTAATTTGGAAATATTTAAAATTTTTATAGCCTTAAATAATTCTGTATGTGTGTGTATGTATCACAGATAGCTAAAAATATTGTAAATTATACTTACATTTTGTTAAATATTTTATTTTTTGTAATTTGTGTATTTTATTATGCTGATGCAAAACCAGAGAGGGTTCTGGAGAGTAATTAATGTACTCAAATTTTTACAAACAAAAGAATGTATTTTGTTCAAGTTCAAATGTCATTAGTGTATTAGATTTATTTTAGAAATCCTAACATTAATGGAAAGCATATCTCTTGAATCTATTTTCAAACTCAAAATAAAGTAAAACAATACTCGCCAGACCTTATCACATTGTAATCTTTAAAATATAAATTGTGAACAAAAAATAAGTGCAGTCAGGCCAGTTAATGCACATCTGGGCCTTGCCAGCAGCAAGGTAATACAAGCTTCTAAAGTTTTGTTGGCATATAAATAGAGCTAGATTACTATGCTAGCTATCTCTTTGCTTTTATTTCAAAAGGTGATAAAGAACAAATCTACATCACTCAAAATTTTAACTATGACTTGTGAGTAGAAGGAAGACATTTACTTTCCCCATCTTTTCAAGATCATCTCCATACTGCTATGCCATCACCACTTAAAGACTGCTGTAGTGAAAGGCTAAACTAGTTCTACAAATATGCCAACCATTATTTCTCCAAAATCCTCACTACCCACCATGTTTTCTCAAAGTTATGTTGTACACATGTCAAGCTGTCATTGTCAAATGACAGAAGGTAATCCCATCTCTGCTGCTATGCACTCTTAAAACCTTATATTTAAAATATAAATGTAACTCTGTCTATTTAATAATTGGTGATTTAGTGCCAATTATCATACCTAATAAATTAATGACTTTTTCTTTCTCTCTGTAAAATATACTACATGAATCTGCAAACTTATTTTCTAAATGTATTTGCTGTGTTTCACATTCTCTTTATCTTATTATTTTAAATGCAGCAAACTTTTAATTCTTTGATTATATTTGATTTAACATGCTAAAAATTCAATCTACCAAACTGATCTTATTTTAATTCTTCATTCTGCTATTATGAGATAGTAAATATTTAAATGTAAGTTTTTTTAACAAAATCAAAGATCACTCGATTGAACAATATTACTAAATTTCTGTTATTTTTTTCATGGCAGATTATGAATTCACATATTAAAGATAAGAATTTATTACTATATTAATGCTGTTGATTTAGTCAATTTTAATATTATGTAAAATAAAGCTTAATGACCTTACCTTTTCTTATAAGCAGTCATTTGTATCCCATGCCATCCAGCATGATCATTTTATTATGTAATTATCTAATTGTTAAGAATACTAGAATTTGTTTAATGAAAGGACCTACATATTCCCTCTTTTGTTGTTTGACTTTCTAATTATTATTGAAAGTTATTTATGTATCTAAAAATGGGTTAAATTTTGCCATGTTATTATGCTAGCTTTCATTGATTTATGAGAACCTTAGTTAAGACATCAGTGTCATTATGGATCTGATTCCCATTAGCATTGGTTACCCTTGATAATGTTATAAAATTCATATCTAGATTTGTCAAGCTAACACCTGGAGTTCTCAGATCATTTATGGCATATCCCAAAATAAAGTTTGGAAGCACCAACTCCAGGATATTGTCAGGTTGTAGTTAGGGTCTGCATGGGATAACATCAAGAAATCCAAACCATGGAATTCCTATCATTTTTTTAGAATACCACCCTATCAAAAGTGCAGGTGAGTTTTTTACATTATAAATATGATGAAGCCTCTCATCCTAAAGTGGATTTAATTTTTCTGGTGTTATCATCTAAGTCAGTACCACAATTCTTCATTAATATTTTATTTTGCCAATTCTTCATTTATATGTCATAATGCTGTGATTTTGTAAACCATCATATTCTTTCCTTTTATATCATTTTATAGATTAGAAAGGTCAATTTGAAGCTTATTTAAGCTATCGGCATTCTCATTAAATGATCTTTAGGTGTGTTAATAAATAACTTTCAGTAAAATCTCTCACATCAGAATTATTTGATCAAATACACAAATGACTGTTTTTCTGTTTAAATGATTGATGAAGTATAATTAATGACTAAGTAAACTTTGTAATTTATACTATGTTTTAATGAATAGTTAGAAGACTGTAATAAATGGAATTATGTAAATCAAATTTCATTTAATTGTATTCATTAAGGTCATTTATTTTTTTATTGAATCAATCACAGCATTCAAATCCACATAGTCTTGATTATATATTAACTTTTAATTGCCTATATCATTTGTTTTTGCATATTATTTAATCAAATCTATGTTCTAATATGTAATCTATTAGAATACACAAACCACTGCTAATAATTATGTAAAACCCAGATGTTATTAATTATGACTAGTAAATAGATTCATTAGTGTATTTATTAAAATAGATAATCTTTATTTGTTTTCTCAATCTCTAACAAATTAATAAATTATTAATATTTCATAACCAATTATCCATTAGTTATTGTTTGCCTCATGTCTTATGCAAACCCCTCGTTAATTAGATTGCATTATATATAACTTATATTCCACAGATCTTAGGCCAGTTTATTATTACATTTATTAAATGATTCTTGATGAAAATAGAGTATGGTCTTAAGCTATTACATCCTGTTAGAGTTATGTAGCACCATCTTTTTCCTCTCAATCTTTTGTTTCTTTGCACTCTCTGAGACTTAAATAAATAAATTGCATCTCTTACCATTAGAAATGTCATTTATAGTGTTATAGTTTTAGAGAAAGGTAAACCGTGCTGAAATCATGATCACTCCTGAGCAGTATATCTTGGGTATAAATGGATTTAAGGCACTTTTGCCAAGATTCAGATTTTTGTTACATGAACATACAATTCTGGCTGGTACAATGCAAATTAAAATATATTTCATGCATGTTTCTGGCACTTGCCTAACAACAAAGTTATATCTATAGTTGTATATTTAAATTGGACCTGTTTGATGTGCTACTACTAACAGTTGAATGTATTTGAAATATTTAAGTAAAAGTTAAATTTTTCTAAAGACATTCAATACTCATATTACATGGAAATAGTCTAATATAAAAATACAACTAGAACACTATCATAACAAACCTGCAAAAAAACATTAAGTATTCTGTATGAACCCAATACTCAATCAATCTTTATACATTATGAAAAATTATGTCTAAAGCTGGCCAAAGTAGAAAATCATTTAACTTTTTTATGTAAATGTAAATCTAAAAAGATAATTTCTAAAGATTTGCTAGTAACATCTCCAATTCACACTCAGAGAGTAAGTGAATATCAGTTAAGAGAAAGAATAAATGCTCAAATGGTTTTTAAGTATCAAACAATGCTTCCCATTAATGATGAAGAATGTTTTCTAAAAAATAAACTTACTGATGAAGACTTAATAAGAGTTTCTCAAGCAATAAGAAAATCATATTCTACATTACATGGAAAAACAAAAGAATGCCAAAAGAAGAAACTTGCTAACCTACATGGGCATATCAAAAATCATAATGTAGCAAGCAATTTAACATCTGTTAAAATGTCAATTCTAAACATGTAGCAGATACTAAAATTTCTGTTCTTGAAAGAGGATTAAACTTTTCTATAATGCCATCCAATATCCCTTTATTAGATATAATGGCAGACAATGAGGAAGTCACCCAAAATTTGTCTTTAGAAAAAGCAGAAGAATTATGCTTGATACTTGACAAGGAAGAAAATTTGAAGTAAAACATAGACAAAGCAATCAAATCTTTCAACATAAATAAGTCTATAATTATTCTCCCTGCTGTCAAATGCCATTCAACAGTTTTAATGGTTACAACTGATTAGGACAACAAAATACAAGAACTCTTGATAGCAGCCCAATATAGAAACATGGCAAAAAAATCTGATATCGAGTACATAAACAAGGTTACAAGCATTACTGAAAAAGCATTGATTCATAAAACCATAATATAACAGTATATTTCAGAAACATTCCTCACCTTTATTGCCTACTTAAAATCCGTAAAGATCATGTTTTTTTAAGACATTATTATTTCTAGAGATTCTCCTGGCCAAAATTTAAAAGATTTTTTTTCAAAGTTCTATGTCCTTTGGCATACAAAGCCCAATCCTTTGTCAAAGATTCTAGATACTTTGCAGAATTAATCATGAACACAAAAATTGATAAAACTCACTTACTGTTAAGCTTTGATGTAAAAAGTTGGTTCACAAATGTACCATGTGAAGAAACATTGTTTATGTAAGGAAATGATTAAATGGTGATAATAGTTTACAAACCAGAACAGTTCTTCCTATCCATTGTATAATGCAACTATTTACATTCTGTATAAAACAACCTACTTTCAATATAACACTGAATTCTTCCAACAAAATCAAGAATTTGATATTCACATGAAAGAACTTAAAACCTTACCCCTAAAAACAACTCCATTTCTAGCTAATATTTGGCTTCAGTATGTGAATGATACATTTTTTATATGGCCACATGGTGAAACACTGCTGCAAAGTTTTTGAAAACACATCAACATATCCCCTTCAATTAAATTTACAAAAGAATCAGAACAAGAACAAAAATTGGCATCATAAATGTTGTTGTGACAAGACACCCGCATGGCAAAATCAAACTACAGTTTATTTAAAACCTATACATACAGGAAAATACCTAGCCTATACATCCAATCACACCAGAGACACAATACATGAAGCTATACTATCACTATGAGACAGAGCAAAAGAAGTTTGTTCAGAAACCAGTGATTTAGGAAATGAAGAGATTTATATAGACCAAACTATTTTATGAATAATGGTTATACCTCAGCTGTTATTAAGAAAATGTTGAATAGATGACAAAAAGAATCAAATAAAAAGACAATTATTGATAGTTGCGTACCCATTCATTCCAAAAATAGCAGACAAATTAAGGAAAATCTACAATCAGTATAACATCAAAACAGGTTTCCAGAACCATACCAAACTATGAGGAATTCTAACATCTACAAGGCCTAAACATAAAACAGTTAAAATAAAAAAACTGCATCTATGAAATACCATGTGAATGTGGAAAATATATATTGGTGAGACCAGTCATCCCATTTAAAAGTGCTTGCATAAATACAAACTGATCATTAGAAAAGGGTAAACAGATGTTTCTAAGATGTCAGACAATGTATGTGCCAATGAACATATGTTCTATTGGGAAAAGACAAAAATATTGGATAGAGAAGAAAAGGTACAAAAAAGAAAATTTAAAGATGCTGTTCATGTGACAATGGCAAAAATTCCATAATCTACTCTAGTGTAAATATACATAATATATGGAAACCACTAATCAACTTTGCCCTTAGGAAAATGTGGAGAAATCAGGAGAAACCTCATAGATAAGTATATGAAATTTTCTTCTGACTGCTCCCTTTGGCAGAATGGATATGTTGATCAGAGCATTACCTCAAAATTCAATACTTAAGAATCTAAAGGTCCAGGTTTGAATCCTATGCTAGTACCATCACGGGTCAGGCCAGTAACACCTGAAGAAAATAGAAGAAAAATACCTACCTGTTTGAGGTGCTATTACTAACAGTTGAATATATTTGGAATAAAAGTTAATTTTTTCTAAATACATTCAATACTCATATTAGATGATGGAAATAGTCTAATATAAAAGTACAACTAGAACACTATCATCACAATCCTTCAGAAAAACACTAATATATTTAATCTTTCTTAATATTAAAAAGCACATACATCTGCTAGCCATTTATCAATAAGTAAACTATTAAAGAAAATTTTAAGCTTTGTTGCAGGGTAAATAATATATTGAATGATAATTACAGCACAGTTTTTTTTTTTAATTTGAAAAACATATAGCATAGTTAATATTAGATGCTGCAACTTTTCAATCTGTACATTTCTTAAAATATCAGTACTATATAAGCTAACATATCACTACATTTTTAAATACATTAAGTATTTTATTACAATCTGAAGACTTTTCATTTTTCTATTATAAAGTTATCTTTGTTGAAATTTAAATATGTAGTTTAAGATTTTATTACAAATTTTCAGGTCAATTTGAAGCTTTCAGAATGTCAAGAAAAGTTGTTGTGATTATAATCAACCAATGTATCATTTTTGTATTATTTTTTTTAAAATTATGTCTTATTGCCAATCATTGAATTTTTGTTTTCAAATCATGATATTTATTATGAAGTCTCATATTTAATTTATTATTTTCTCCAAGCAGAAAATACTATAACTTTTCTTTTAATCAAACCATTATTTAAAAGGTCATTATCAGAAATCCAGAAATGATTCCTATTTAATACGAGTCCCAGAAAAGATATACTTATATCTCCACACTTTACTAATATAATTCAGAAAGTTCAAATTAGCAATGTTAGTATTTTATAGCTGTTAAAATGTTATAAATATGTTTACTTCTAAAAAATGAATATCATTTTTTTGTAAACAATGTGGGAATCATATCAAATGTACTAATTAATGATTTCTTCATCAATCAGCATTTGTACTTTTTTGCATTTTGACTCATATATTTTTGTGCCTGAATGCATACACACTTTCTTTCAGTGATTTTTTACCTATTTCTGACTCACCATGCTTGCATTGTAAAAAAAATTAATGACAACGAATATGTAAATTTAAAGAATCAATACAATTACTTTCCTGAAATTTTGATCACAGTGTTTTATTTATAACAGCATAGTCATTACAAAAAGTGTCCAAAAAAGTCATCCTTTAATAATATTGTTGTAATAATGTCAGCCAATATTTTTCAACAAAATGAGCACTGGTAAGTAAATTTGAATACTGTTGGATTTTTTCTTGACACAATGAAACATTGTAGGATTAAATAGTATTAAATATTGACTTTACAATAAATTTGACATTATGCATGTATATATGCTTCACATCTATAATTTAAAATTTTGAAAAAATTTTAAAAGTAAAAATTTTCAACAATTTTAATGAATAAAAATTAAATTTATATGCACAGATAAATGTTACTTTTAGTGACATTTGTGTATGTATTGTAATTCTAGTGAGATTTATATTATAAAATACATACATATCGCCATGATATATTGATAATTTAAAAACAAATGAACAAATTTATTACATTAAAACGAAAGCCAAGAAAAATATATATTAAAGTACATTTTAAAAAATATAATTTTGTTTTTAGAACTAATCTTTTTATTAAAAGTGAGGTTGGAAAAAAAATTCAGAGAAATAAAAATTAAAGAGCTCACTTTTTTTTTTATAAGTTAAATAAAATATGAAAATGTTTAAAAATAGAACTGACAATTGAATTAATTAAAAAATCTTTGCAAACTATGCCATAAGCATAAAAGTGATGAGATAGTACTTCAATCTAGAAATTAGATTAAAGAAAATAGAAAAAGTTAATTTAAAAAATAGATTTAAATTATGATAAAAATTAAAACTATGGCAAGGGAATAAACAAAGAGGGGTAGATATAAAAGGGCAACATATCTATTGTTATAATCATTCTGTTATTCATTTATTTATTCTGAGATTCCTGATTCATATTCAGATTCATTCAGATATTTGGACATCATGTTATGCAGATATTCAGAAATGTAAGTGCAGTATTGAGCCAGTCATGATTGCTGTGGATAATATTAATGGAGAAGCCACAGAATTAGCAACGTTGCATTGCTAGAAAGCAGTAGGATTGTTCAACTGAGATTTATGCCCCAAGTCTTAAACAACTCAACTGTCCTTGCCTGAAACCAATGACTGAAACTAATTTCAAAACTGTAAAATAAATGCTGCTGCATGCTCTCTCTTCCATTGTGAACATGAAGAATGGAATACAAGCCCTGAAAGCATCAATGGATCACCAAAGGTTAATTGTTTAAAAATTGATGATAATGAAAATCTAGGTAAATAACTTTTCAATAACTGTCTCAACACTTTATTTTTAAATGAAATAAACTTTAACAAAGGATTATCATAAAAGTTAACCTGAAAGTAATAATCATTTATAATTTTTTTGTATGTAAATCTTTATTATGTTACAATATATCAAAATGTGTGAGCATGAATAAATAATAATGTACACTTAATTGTTATTTGGTTTATTTTCTCTCATTCTCTCTCTCTGGTCACTGCATCACCATTCATTTAAATATATAAATATTTACTGTGTTAAGTTAAATGCACTGGATCCCCTTATTAAGAGTAGAGGCTAGCCTGGGATATTTCAAGCAAATTAAGTAGTGTGCCTGTCATCTGAGAATGATGGCTATACAGCATATGGTTGGCTGGCACCTGAGTTTGATTTTTAAAACTAATAAAAAACTTTGGATCACAGATTTTTGTTCTAGCAGTCAAGATGGACTGTTGTCAAAAATGTGATCATTTTTATGCTTTGTGTAGCCTCGATCTGGCTATGGCTATCATTGACAGTTAAGCTATCAATGGTATTCTCTCCTCTGCTTGATATACCAGTCCATAGCCATAAGCATTAAAGATATAATTAAATAATTGCATAAAGTAAATAATAATGATAATAAAAGAAATGTCTTATAATAAAGAATGAAATGATAAATATAAAAGATATTGTTAAATAAATAATGTTAAGTATATAAAAAAAAAGTATAAAGAATAAATGTGTATTGAGCTTGCTAAAACATTTAGTCAATATTCTAAAACATAAGTTAAAATTACGATAAAAGCAAATTATTAAAACTATTCAAAACATAGTAAGTAGTGGCAAATAGACATAAAACAGGTTAAGCAGGTGGAGTTGGTACAGTATTTTACTTAGGTGAGTGGAAATGGCATTATTGTAAGAAAAGTAATTAAAATTCTTATAAACAGATCAGATTTCTTAAAGAGATAAGTATCTGATGAAATTTTATCTGTCAATCTTTTTCAAATAAAAAAAATTGTAACTGTTATGATTGGACAAATAAGATGCAGATGAAAATGATCTGTATCTGATTTTGCTGATAAACCAAATGTAGAATGTAGAAATAGTACTTATATATCATTGTAATTGTTATTGACTATTGCTGATCACTTATTGCCAAATTGTTTTGGTAGATGTTTATGATGCTTAGTCTTTTATTGTGATTCCATTATATTTATTGTGTTTGGAGTTGAAATATCATGCAGAAGTAGAAAAGCCATTATCTGTTTCACTCTGACCACCTATCAGAGAACAGGCTAGAAGTCTATAAAGAATTCCAGAAGGGAGCTGACAGCTATGATAGAAACATTAAGAAGGATTGTGTCGATTAGATGCCTAAACATGAAGTGTCTACTGCTTTGGGAAAAATCCAGTTATCAGGAAACCAAAAAACTACTGTCTGGTATGACTGCAGAGTTAATAACAGTATGATTAAATACTATTGTTGCCATAGCTATGATTTATTCACAAATGTGTGCCAAAAGTCTTCCAATATCTGATCAAACTCAACTATTAGTAATAAAAAGAGAATGGATATGAACTTTAAAATATATATGTATAAATGTCTAGTGCTAACATTAAGTATTTATCTCCATTGACCTGAAAGTATTTTATAAATTGCTGTTATTATTAATTTAGTAATTTGGTTTATATACTAGTATGCTAAAGAACTGCTATGTGATTTTATGTAATCTTGCCATAATTTAGTTGGTGTACATTGTAAGAGAAACATCAATTTTTATGCAAAAGAATTAGCTTTTTATCATAATTCTTGATCACGCTTATAAAAATATAGTATTTTAAATACAACCATTATCAATACCAATAAATTAAAAATATTGTCAAAAGAATAATTCAATCATAGCTTGATGAACCCAGAATAGGATACAAAAACAGGCTGCATAAACAGATTAACTTAAGGTGTTTGTTTATTATCTTTTAACAATTTGTATTTTTAACCAAACTACTTTCCAGTTTTAGAAAAGGATAATTGTGTGTATTGATATAAGCAATCTGCTGTAACTTTATTTCAGGCTGTTTTGTTTATACATGACATTCAGTTGTATATGATCTATTTATACATAAATAATTGTGATAACATTATGATTGCCAATCACTTGCATTAATTATTTTACTTATCGCAGTACTATGCAGGAGATGGTTATTCCTACAATACATTATCTGCTTCATTTCTATACATCTTAGATAAGAGTGTTTGTGACTGCTGACTACTCTTATCCTTAGTACCTTTTACAATGTGCATGGTAAGAGAAATTTCCTATTGTATAATATTTTCCTAGATCATTTATACATTAATAATGTAATGCAGAGGTTGCCTCTTACATTTACTTAAATAATGTTTAGTTATTACATACATTACAACATGAAAATATTTATAGTAGACCAATTCCTTAAATAATTAATGCAATCAGCATATCATTGAAGTGTAGGTTTATTATGTCTTAAAACTATAATAACGAGTAGTGGTGATAAATTGCCTATGCAGCAAGTTTATAATTGTTTAGAAACATTTAAATAAGTATTACACCATATAATCCTATACATTATCTGTGCATACAATTAATTATAAAGTCTACAGCATGTGAATCTTATTAACTTGTTTTAAAATTGATAGGATAGTGAAATAAACATGCAAGTTTAATTACAGCTAAAATAGACTGAAATTTTCTGCAGATTGCAGTCAGTTATGCTACTGAGAGTGTTGTAAAATTGTATATACTTGAATAAATTGTAATCCTTAATATTTGTCATTATTTTGCAATCAGTGAATTAATTAGAGTATGATTAGTGTCACAAGTATCTAGCTGATCTTAGCACACTATAAAAGAAAAAAATATGTACATCCTGTAATGTCAGACTATGAAGATACCAAGCAAATTTTCCTTAGGTGATTTGCATATGAACTGTAAATTTTGACAGTTATAGAGATTATTTTATTATAAGCTGGCACCCAATAAGAGACTGAGCTACAAATACAAAATCCTGAACTCAAAAGCCAAATTGCAATTATATAGTGATTGAAAAATACTTGAAAACTTTTAATAATGTAAAAATAATTGTAAAACACATGTTTATTTTTTTTTGTTTTAACAGTTTAAAGTAGAAAAGGGATTACATTTTTATTTAATATAAATTCATTTTAAACCACATTTAGAAAAATAATTATTGATTGCAAAAATATAATTATTGAAAAAAAAGATTTGGTTTGGCTTATTATTGCTAATAGTGAGATAAAAAAAACTGTGTGCGTATAACATAATGCATAATAAGAATTATTTTGTTTAATAGTTAAATTTCATATTGGCAATACAACTGGGTCTCGTTTTATGCGGATTTATTTAATATGATTTTGAAGTTATGCAATTCATATTTCTACTTAATATCTTTGTATGCGTTTTTCTTTTATGTGATAGAAATTATTAGATCAGAAGTCAAGCTGCAATAATGCATTATTACTTTAAATATTATACATTTTGTGCATTCACATCATATTTAAAGTAATAGCGCATTATCTGAGTTCAACTTCCATCTAATAATTTAAATATTTTCAGCACTTTATAATAGTACTGTAATAGATTTTTCGCAATAAAGAAGTTCATAATTCACTTAAAATCAGGATTTCCCCATTTTATATACACACATTAAATTTTAAAAGATTATAATGTAAGTCCATTCAAATGTTATAGATGCCTATACTGTATATGTTGTTGTTTTTGCATTTTAAATCACATTCTATTTTTGCTTTTTTTTAAAAAGAATACATAATCAATTAATCATTTAGTGTCTGCAAGTAATAAATTTTACAAGACTATAACGTAAATCTGTTCAAACATTATAGATGAAAAATACCATGTATGTTGTTGTTTTTGCATTTTAAATCACGTTCTATTTTTGCTTTTTATAAAAAGAGTACATAATCAATTAATCATTTAGTGTCTACAGGTTTATTTTTAAAAGGTAAGTAACAGTGGTGGGCACAATTAAATTTGACAATTAAAATCTGATTTTTAATTCTAATTAACAATTTAAAAAATAGGTAATGTGATCTGAAATTAATGTGATGTGAAACAATAAATTTGATTTTTAAATGGAATTGAAAATTAAAAAATTAAAGACAAAAATAAGAATTTAATTTTTAATCATTAGTTTTAATTAAATATTGCCCAACAGTGGTGAGTCTGTGTCTTTTTATTATCGTAAGTCTAAGTTCTTATTTTTATTTTAAACTTTTAGTTTACCCTAATGGAGAGGAATAAACACCCAAGAAAATGAATTTTTTTGGAAACATAAAATTTTAATTTTAGATTGCTTAGTGAAATGGGAAGGATCAACAGCAATTGGAAAATGTTTTAGTTGTATATCCTCTTGACTTCGTTTAAAGAGAAGCTACAATACCTCACATAACATCACATCATGACGAATCTGATGTTTCAAATAGCGATAATGATAAAAGACTGTACATGTATAAAAAATGTAAAGTAAGCATAAAAAATATATTGTTTTAATTAAAATTAAATAATGTAGTTAATAAAAAAGGAAAAAAGTTTGTCTTGTATCAATTTTTTTCAAATTTGAAATTTTTTATTAGTCATTTTCTTTTTTTTTTTTTATGCGAATTTTAAAGTAATTTTACATGCTTTGTTTTTATGTGATTTTCAAAAATTACAGTAACCTATCCCCCATTTTTCAACATAAGTTAAGTCTATTTTTGTGTGATTTCTTTTGTGCACATTTTGTGAGGAACTTATCTACTGCATAAAACGATACCCAGGTGTATATATAAATAAATGAAAGTGAACATATGTATTGTGCCAATTACATATGGTCACATGTTTATATTTATTATTAATAATAATAATTAAAAAAATAAATTAGTTAGAGGGTAAAAGTGAAACAAGCTAAAAAATTAAAAGAATTGGGTCATCGATATTTTTTTAAAAAAAATAAAGGGAAAAAATATACATAAAACTTTTGAAATGATTAATAATTAGTCAAAAATTAGTTAAAAAGCTGTAAAGACTTTTATTTCAAAAAAGAAAAAATATAAAAGGTAATAATGAATAAAGATTGAAAGACAAAAAAGAAGGTGAAGGGTGTGTATAACAAAATACATCTCTTTTTCTCTTCAAAATCACTGATTTGAAAAAAAAAATGTAAATGAAAGTTATTAGAAACATATAGGCAAATAAAAAGGTATTAGAAAGTTATGATATTAAAAAATGTTGTAAAAAAAGTAAATTTAAATGTGAAACTTGTACAAATTTTTCATCATAGATCTGTATAAGATAAAAAAATAAATTGCGTGAAAGGACATATTTTTTAATTAGTGGCATTCCAGTAAATAATAGCCAGCAAATCTATAAATAAGGCAGATTGAGATTATTAATCAGTTGATTTTGGATTTTCTGTTGTCAGATTTATCTAAAGAGCTAAACGTGGGACTAGCATTTATGAGCAATATTAGTGAGCTTATGTCTGTTAATATGCATGGCTAGTAACCCTAAATGGGCATTTGCTTGGGCTTTACCCTTCTGAATTCGAACTCACCCATGAAAAAACATCTGCTGCCTTGCCTGCTAAATTAGATTGTCATTCTTAACTGTGCTATACCTGAAGAAAGAATGAATGCTGCTAAAAACAGGAAAGCAAGAAAGAAGGAGACTAAACCAACTGCCATGGACCACTCCAAGAATAACCCAGCCAGCCGGAGTGTCTAGTGAAGAATCAACCGTCTCTGCAAAAGAAGTGGGTGCTTCTCACAGGATGGTCTATAAAGTACTGGATGTCTAATAATCTAGGTAAACATTTTTCTATCAAGCATGCATGTATTGATTTATTGTAAATCAAAAAAGAAATAGATTAGTTTAAAATTGAGCAATATTTAAAAAAGAAAAAGAACTATTACTAGAGAAGTTATTTTTGTTAGATAAAGTAAAAATTACTTTAAACTGGACTTTTGCTAATTAGCTATTCTGCAATATAATTATATTATTTTAATACTTATATATTTGTTTGTTATTTTAAATATTTAAATTCATTATGCTATTTAACGTGATAAAAAATTTTCTTTTAATTAAACATTATTACTGCTAAAAAATAGTTGTCTTGATTAATTCTTTTTTCACCAAACAATGAACAACAGTAGCAAATTAAATCTAGGTCATTAAAATTTATGTGGTTAACTTTAGATTTAAACAAAATAAGGGGACAAATAAATAAAATTCTCTTTTTATTCTAAAGAGAAGTAAGGTGGAATAAACAAAGAAGGAGTAGGGGGCTATATACTCATATTCATCTGTTACCGTGATAATTTCCGGAAAAAAATTATAAATATTTTAAGCGCTGGATACCTAATAAAGCATTCTTTATAAATACTTTTGTCCAGCAATCAAGGGGCATCTGACTGGGAAATACAACATTGGAATAATATGTGCGTATTTTTTCAGTGTTCGGTTAGGAATATAAACTTAAAAGCTCATTAGGTGTCTTGCATTGGTGGTTGAGAGGTCAGCGCGACTGCCTTGCACTTGCAGGCAGTTGCCCGGGTTGCGGGTTCACGTCCCGGCTGATGCTATGACACTTAATAAAAAAAATCTCATTAGGTTTGTATTTGCTTGACGTAACAGTAGAAATTAAATAATTAAATATAACAAAAACTGTTACAGTATACAACATCTTATATATATATATATTCAAAATTTTATTTTTAATTGAACACTATAGAAAGTTAAAATTAGGCAATGTAAAAATATCATGAAAGAACATAACATGGACAGTAAATGAAGAACTTTTGTGTGGAACTGGCATATACTTATATAAAGCTTAGAAAAGTGGAGAAGATAATCAAAGATAAATAAGTAATAATTAAAGATATCTATTAAAAGCAGAAGTCTGAGTTTAATTTTGTAGAACTAAAAGTTTTTTTGTTGTATATTTTCTTGTATTATCTAAAATGGAATCTAAGAAACAAAACCATAATTTAATACATGAGAAGGTAACCTGTAATAAGAATAATCCCATTACTTTTTAAAAACCCCAAATTTAAAAAAAAAAAACAGACAAGCCTACAAAAGTGCAAATGCTGATGAATATACTAATAGAAATGTTAAACAAAATTCTGCAAAAAATGAAATAAATTTAGCAGACAATGTTAAAAATTATAATACAAGAAATAAAAAATAAACCTAAATCAGCAGAGTGGTGAACAATATTATTTTTGAAAATGGGAAAAATACATCAAAGCAAGACTATCAAACATTAATTTATGTTGAATTAGAAGAACTGCAAACCAGAGCACCATTGCATAGGGCAGATAAAACTCAGAATGCAATAGAAGCATTGAAGAAGAGATTAAAAGAAAATAAAGACTAGAATGAGAGATAAAGGTAAAATGTTATAAAGATTATAAGACAGATAGTATAGAAGTCACAAAAATTTAAAAAAGATAGTATAGAAGAAAAAATAGAAAGTGAACATAAATAAATAACCAGAAAGCATTATATTAAACATAAAAATACAAATAATAGAAGAAAAGTAGGATAATTCCTATTTGTACCTAGAATATAGAAACAAATTTAGGCTGACTTTGAAATAAATAGGGAACATTTTTATATAAAAAATGATTAGAAATAATGGTAGTTGTGACTTATTCCCAATGTGGCTGCTAGTTAATACTGCAGTACTATCAACAACCCCCAAGAAGCATGCAAGTCATAAATTTCAATCCGAAAATTGCGGAAATTGACAAATTAAAAATGCCTATGGCAAAATAAATTGAACAAATCCTTCTAAAATACAAATAAAAAAAAAACAATAAAACACTATAAATTTCAAATTACAAAAACAGAAATCAATGAAAATACATTAAACACAAACACCCCCATGAAGAATTTCTAAGCAAAAATCACTGAAATTGACAAATCAAAATTAAACAAATTAAAAAATAAAAAAAACAAGAAAACACTATGAAATTCAGATTACAAAAACAGAAAAATTTTAAAGGTAAATGTCAAAAAAATTACTGAAGCTTCATTCATGGTATGAACAAGGGTTCATTAATGGCAGGAATTACAAATACAAAATTTCACCAATATTTAGCTTTGAACATTTGAAAATATGCATCTGTGATCAGATTATAAAACAGCAATTATATAAACTAAAAAGCAATCAGAACATTACATGAAAGCTATTTATCAAATTATTATCTGCTTTGAAATTATAATATATTATCAAAAAGAAGTCAAATGCAAACCTACCCATCTTTTTCTTTCCCCCACAATGAAGAATTTCTAGGCAAAAATAGCTTAAATGGACAAATTAAAATGCCTAAATAGAACAAATCATTCTAAAATACAAATTAAAAAAAAAACAAGAAAATGTTATGAAATTCGAATTACAAAACAGAAAAACTTTAATGGTAAATGTCATTAATGACATATGAGAATTCATTAATGGCAGGAATTACAAAAACTGATTCCAAAGCAGTGACTATATAAACTAAAAAGCAATAAGAAATTTACACAGGAGCTTCCATTTTTCAAATTAATTATCATCTGCTTTGAAATTATGGAAAATCATCAAAAATGACTACTTTTCAAAAAGATTCCAAAGCAGTGGTTAATATAAACTAAAAGTCAATAATATACAGGGGAAGTTCTATTTATTAAATTAATTATCCTCTGCTGTAAAATTATGGCATATCATTTAAATATTTTAAAAGTAGATTTATAGAGATCTGCAGGGAATATATTACCCAATTTTTTCAAGGCTGACTTGTCCAGTATTTGTAGTAGGTTTGTGGCATAAACATCCATGGTATAAAAAAGATCACTATTATTTTGAGCCTTATTGCAGCACATGTAACTAATAACATTCGAGTTTTGTGGCTCCCTGGAGGAAAATTATTTAGAGAAGCCTTTTTTCAAACAGATTTCACCACATTTAACTAATAACAACAGATTAAATAACAGTGGTTATTTGGTTTTAAAAAATACAACAAATATGGCAAAAATTAGCAGCAGACATTTTTACTAAATTAAATTTATACATATATAGCAATAAAGATTTAAAAAGAGAAATATAATCACAGTTTAATACATTACATCACAGTTTAGTTCTGCAAAAAATAGGCAAAAAGAAGTTTCAAATTTTTTACAGTTTGTACTTTCAAAGTGAAATGTGATGTAATAGACATTTCCATGAAAAATATAATTTCTTCAGCTGACAAATTTATTGCAAATGTAACTGAACTAGTCTTTTGAAATACCTGTTTAGTTTTATTATGATGTATTAAATATTTTATATTGCTACAAATAGAAGTTGTTGAAATTATTTTTATTTTTGATGGAGTTAATATGGATTTTTTCTAAGCAGAGGAATACAATAATCATGCACAAACTTTCAGGCAACATTTTATCTATTTTTTGCAGAACTGAACTGTGAGGTGTATTGTATTAAATTGTGATTAAATTTCTCTTTTTAAATTTTTAATTGGTATATGTATGGATTTAATTCAGTAAAAAAGCCTGCTGCTAATTTCTGTTGTTGTTTTTTAAAACCAAATAACCATTGTTATTTAATCTGTTGTTATTAGTTAAGTGTGCTGAAATCTGTTTGAAAAAAGGCTTCTCTAAATAATTTTGCTCTAATAAGCCTCAAAATTTGAATGTTTTTCTAAATAACTTCATACCAATAATTTTGCACTGAAAGCCCGAAAATTTGAACCTTGTCTGTCTATTTTTTGTGGAACTGAACATTGACATATAATGTATTAAACTCCAATTATATTTCTCTTTTTAAATCTTTAATTGGTATATATGTATGGATTTACTTCAATAAAAAAGCCTGCTGCTAATTTCTGCCATATTTGTTGTATTTTTCAAAACCAAATAACCACCGTTAGTTAATCTGTTATTAGTTAAGTGTGCTGAAACCTGTTGGAAAAAATGCTTCTCTAAATAAGTTTCCTTCAGTAAGCTGCAAAATTTGAATGTTATTACTTATGTGTGCAATAAGGCTCAAATAATAATGTTCCTTTTTATACCATGGATGTTTATGCTGCAAACCTGCTCCAAATACTGGACGAGTTAGCGTTGAAAAAAATTGGGTAATATATTTTCTGCAGAACTCTATACATCTATTTTAAAAATATTTAAATGATATGTCATAATTTCAAAGCAGAGAATAAATTTAGTATTGCTTTTTAGTTTATATTAATTACTGATTTGGAATCTTTTTGAAAAGTACTTATTTTTGATGATTTTCCATAATTTCAAAGCAGAGATTAATTAATTTTATAAATAGAAGCTCTAGTGTAAATTTCTTATTGCTATTTAGCTTATATAATCACTGCTTTGGAATGTTTTTGTAATTCCTGCCATTAATGAACCCTCATATGCGATTAATGAAGCTTCATTATTTTTTTTGAC
Organism: Epiperipatus broadwayi; assembly: GCA_028023455.1. Classification (NCBI taxonomy): domain Eukaryota; kingdom Metazoa; phylum Onychophora; class Udeonychophora; order Euonychophora; family Peripatidae; genus Epiperipatus; species Epiperipatus broadwayi. The sequence goes on from JAQFVV010013377.1 coordinate 74,485, forward strand.
ATTTACCATTAAAGTTTTTCTGTTTTGTAATTCAAATTTCATAATGTTTTCTTGTTTTGTTTTTATTAATTTGTATTTTAGAAAGATTTGTTTTATTTAGGGTCCATGTCAGCTATTTTAGCCCAGGAATTCATTGGGGGGGGGGGTAGGTTTGCATTTGACTTATTTTTGAGCATATGCTATAATTTCAAATCAGATATTAATAAATTTGATAAAAAAAAAGCTTGTGTAGTGTTCTGATTGCTTTTTTGTTTATATAATCACTGCTTTTGTAATCTGATCAAAGGTGTATATTTGCAAATGTTCAAAGCTAAATACTGATGAAATTCTGTTTTTGTAATTCTTGCCATTAATGAACCCTCATATGCCATTAAAGAATCTTTGTTGTTGTTTTTTTTTTGACATCTACCATTAAAGTTTTTCTGTTTTTGTAATACAAATTTCATAGTGTTTTCTTAGTTTTTTTAATTTGTATTTTAGAAGCAATTTTTGCCTAGAAATTCTTCATGGGGGAGGGTGTTTGTGTATGATGCATTTTCACTGATTTCTGTTTTAGTAATTTGAAATTTCATAGTGTTTTCTAGTTTTTTTTAAATTTGTATTTTAGAAAAAATTTTTTGATTTATTTTGCCTTAGGCATTTTTAATTTGTCAATGTCAGTGATTTTTGGCTTGAAATTTATCACTTGCATGCTTCTTGGGGGATTATGATGGTACTGCAGTGTCACCTAGAAGCCACATTGGGCATAAGTCACAACTACTGGAAAAACAATACATACATGTTTTGTATGCTATTTCAGAGTTTCTTTTGGCATAGTGATGATATTTACATAATAAAAGGCAGGATATCAAAGCCAATAATTTTAAAAGTGCTAGGTAATATGTTAATAAAAACTCAAATTTGGTGGCAAAAGTAAATTTAAAAATGTTTTAAATACTTTTCCACATGATTACTTATAATTTCAAAATACTTTTGAATAGATTATATAGTCAAATAGAGAATCAATTTGTAATTGAGCAAGAAAATTCAGACAAGTTATGTCATCTAGAAATAATATCTAAATAAATAATCACCCAAGAAGATCAGTTAGGTGTATAAACACTAATAACTAAGACCCAAATGATACTCGGACAAAAACGATCAAAACTGAAACAGAATTTAACATATTATAAAGTTTTTTTTGTTTATAGACTGACATTTTGTTATTTTTTGGCTGACAGTAGTGATATGAAGTGATCATTATACATGTTTCATGTTTGTAATTTAAAAATTTGAATGAATATTTAAAAGTAAAGATTTTCAACAAATTTAATAATTGAATAAAATTTATATATATAATTTACATGCACAGATAAATGTATGCAGTATTATTAATTAGAAATTAATTTTAAAAGCAATTTAACAGTATTTACTAATCAGTTGGGTAAAAATGGTATCATCTTGAAAAATGTAACTAGAATTTTTGCAAACAGGTTAATTAATTAAGGAAATACCTGAGCTCAAACTCTTAATGATTAAAGGAATGGTTATGAACTTTAAACTATTACTACAAATGTCTATTACTAACCTTAAATATTTATCTCCATTATTTTGAAATTATTTTATAAATTATTATTATTATTTATTTAGTAAACCTGTTTATAGAATAGTGTGACAAGAGATTACTCTGTTATTTTATGTAATTAAGCCACAATTCTGTCAGCATAAATCGTAAGGAAAAGAGTAAAGCCTTTTTTATTGCCATGGTTGGCCATTCTTGTGAAAAACTTAGTATTTTAATAGCAGCCATTTTTACTATAAAAAATTGTTAGCCGAGAGGTCAGTGCACCAGCCTTGCTAGCAAGCAGTTGTTTTCAGATGATAGTTGTGGGCTTGCACCTGGCCGATGCTATGACATATGGAAAAAATATATAAAACATTGTCCAAAAAATAAGTTAATTCTAGCTTGATGTACCCTGATTAGGATACAAAAGAGGCTGCACAAATACAATAAATTAAGACTGTCTATTATTATTTTTTAAAGTTTACAATTTTACTACCCTCCAGTTTTGGGGGAAAATAATTGGTTGTGTTGATGATAATGAACTTCTGCAACTTTATTTTGGATTGTTTAGTTTATATGTGTGATTTGTTTGTATGTGTTTTATTTATTTATAAATGATTGTGATTGCTTGCATTTATTATATTACTTATAGCAGTAGAATGCAGTAGATAAATATTCATACCATATGTCATCTGCTTTGATTTTTTGCAGTGTCTTGGATGATACCATTTGTGACTCTGATAACTATGCTTAGTAACTTTACAATATATGAAATGGATAAAAATTTCTATTTTATAGCATTTTCTAGCTTACGTATATTTACTATTCCATAAATAATGTAACACTTTATATTTACTTAAACAATGTTTAGTTATTTATCTGCTTTACAACAAATTATTTATAGTTGTTCAGATCTTGAAACAGTTGATGAATTCAGCATATCATTAAACAGTAGGTTTATTAAATCTTGTAACTGTAATAAACATGCAGCAGATTGATAGCTGTTCAGAAACAATTAAGAAAGTATTATACTGTGTTATAACACACAATTAATTATTGAATTAATAAATAACAAATCTAATTAACTTGTTATAAAAATTAACAGGGCAATGAAATATACCTGTTATGTTTAATTATGGTGTTATAATAATGTATATATTTGAATTAATTGTAGTCTCTCATTATAGTTGACAAATATTCCAAAATCATTGTCAAAGTAAATATAGAAATATAACTGATGACATGTAAGTCTTTTGACAACAAGGATAAACATTAATTTTAGTAAATGAACAAAGAAACAGTATTGCATACAGTATGTGGCTTATAAAGATCCAAGATCCTATCATACAAGGCAGTAGGAAGTTGTTTTGATGGGGGACTTATTATTTATAATTAGCATGTAAAACCTATCAATAATTACAGTGCAACATTAATACAATTCAATAAAAACACAAAATTATTATATCTACATAAATAACCATGCATAAAAAGTAAATACAAATATATTACCTATAACATAAAGTTTTACAGTCTCACTGACATTCTGCTCACAGATACATGTTATGTTTTTACCACTATCATTAGAGGAAAAGAAATGGTTATTACTAATGAAAGGTTCATTTTCTAACAGCAATTTAGGACTATTACACCGGTTATCTGTTGATTGGCATTCCAGAATAATCCTTTTCTCTGTTTGAACAATGGCAGTACTTTTGATTTTTTTTCCATTAAAATAAATCGATGTCTCACCTTTGAAAATAATAATAATTATACAATCATATATATTTATATTAAAACTTTAGAAGATTAATAAAAATCCTTTATGCAATTTTATAAATCATTTTTAGTTAAAACTTTTCAGACATAAACAATGTTAAGAAGACATTTTCATGGCATTTTCTGTGTTAGTTAGTACTTTTGTTCACTACATTACAGCTGAAAATTATTTATAAAATTGAACAGAGAATTTCTGTTAAATTTCTAAAATTATAATTTTATTCTAACATCATAAGAATGTGTGGAATGAAATTTAAAATTATTGTTTCTTTTGTCATTTTCTTCTCATTCTCAAATTCTATTGGTTAGGGTTTTAAAAAAAATATGTGTTGTCCTCCTATAGGTTTTTCCAAATATTGATAGTTTTTTTAATTCACACTTTCCATTTATGCTCTTAGGCCTTTTAAATATCTCTATAACTTCTCATTGCAATTTCTATTCATATTGTTTAGTTTTTGCCAGAGTATGTTGTTTTATTAAAATTGATGTCTAGTTAGTTAATCTATTGTGTGTGTATATATTTAATATTTTTACAACTTTATAAATATATGAAACAAAAGAAGTTATAAATTTCATAACTTGCTTTTATCTTGCATTTCATGATCACTAGATGGAGCTTTACCAATAGCTCATCACAAGCTTTGTTCACATAAATGACGAGAGAGATAGAATTCAATATCTCTTTTGTTGTCTCCCACCTCTGGACCATGGGTTTGAGCTAGTTGGCTTACATATATCTCATAACAAGCTTTGTTTACATAAACACCAAGAGAGATAGAATTCAATATCTCTTTTGTTGTCTCCCACCTCCAGACCATAGGTTTGAGCTTGTTATGAGCTATTGGTAAAGCTCCATCTAGTGATCATATATATATAAAATACAATACCCGTTACAAAATATTATATATAAAATAAAAATAAAATTTTAATGGTAAATACAATATTAGTTTAAATACTTTTGTAGCACTTTCGATTATGTGATAATCCTCATCAGCTTTAACTGAATTTCAAATCTTTTAAACTAAATCTTATGTATATTTCCATAAACTATGTATGGCTGTATTTGCAACTTGCCTATTAATAACATTATCTTTATATTTATCTTGCAACCTGCCTATTAATAACATTATCCTTATATTTATCAATCAAAATTGCCTCTTTAATTTTCCTCTTTTTATGATTTTTTTCTTTCATTAATATTTTTATTTTACTACTATTAAATGTAAACCTATAATTACAAGTCTTTTCATGGTCAAAAAATACTGAAGCTGTATTAATTTTAATTCGATTATATAATAATTGATGCTCCATTCTTTTCTCCATAGAACATCTCGATTCACTGACATAAAATTTCTGACATCCACATAAATTCTGATAAATTATTTTACTTCTTTGCAATTTAGGAATTATACTCTTAGAATTATTAATCAATCGATTAACATTCAGAGGAACACAAAATGAAATATTATACTTTTCTTTAAATATATTCGTAATTAATTTACATTGCAAGTTATTTATAAATAATCGAATTAAAAATATGGTTAATAGTCAATTTAATACAGCTTCAGTATTCTTTGACCATGAAAAGACTTGTAATTATAGGTTTACATTTAATAGTAGTGAAATAAAAATATTAATGGAAGAAAGAAATCATAAAAAGAGGAAAATTAAAGAGGCAATTTTAATTGATAAATATAAGGATAATGTTATTAATAGACATGTTGCAAATACGGCAATACACAGCTCATGGAAATATATGTAACATTAAGTTTAAAAAATTTGAAATTCAGTTAAAGCTGACGAGGATTACCACATAATTGAAAGTGCTACAAAAGAATTTAAACTATAATATTGTATTTACTGTTAAAAAAAATTTTATTATTATATATATATATAACAATATAAATGTCCGCTAATATCAATAATACAATAACAAAACTTAAATATATTCCAAACAATGGTAAACAATTTATAATACAATATAAATAAAAACTCAATAAAAACTCATAAAGAAATATTTTTGATTATATTCATAATCATTTTCAACTCAACTTTCAAAATGGAATCATCTATTACCAACCGGAAACACATGTCGATTTAAATATCCCACAATTCATTAATCCTAACATTTGCTGACTGTCTGTTTATTATCCTATTTTTATACCTACTAATAAAAACTGCCTCTTTAATTTTTCTTTTTTCATTATCTCTCTCTTGTCCTAAAATTTTTATTTTATTTATATCAAAATTAAACTTAAAATTACAATTTCTATCATGATCATAAAAAACAGATTCAGTATATAACTTGACTTCATTACTATTATCATTATATATCTGTACATTTTTCAAAACTCTTTTATATAACAATTTATGTTCTTTAATTCTTTTCTCTATATTACATCTAGATTCCCCTATATATGATAAGTTACACCCACAAAAAATTCTATAAATTATATTACTCACATTATTTTTTTCTAACTTATCTTTGAATTATTAACCATTCTATTTAAATTACCTGATCCATAAAAAGAAACATTATATCTACCATTATAAACTTTTTTCATAAATTTTACTTGATTATTATTATAAAAAGGCAAAGAAATCCACTTCTTACTCTTAATTTCTTCATCACCAGCATTTCTATTAATTTTCTTACTAAATTGACAAACCACTTAATAAATTCCTTTTATATTATAACCTACACTTAATAATCCACATAATTTTCAATATTTTTCTTTTTATCATATGCATATTTACACAAAATATTATTTCTATACAAAAAGACCTAAAACCAGCCATCTTATAATTATGTGGCACGTTAGATAAATAGGGAATATACCCTCTAGTTTCAATATGTTTAATAAACAATTTATAGTCAATCATATTATTGTTCCTTGAAATTATCAAATCTAAATATTTAATACTGTTGTTATATTCTTTCTCCATAGTCCAGATAAGACCTTTTAATTTATTATATTCATCAAAAATTTTATCAATCATTTCTGAAGAAGCACATATAAAAACATCATCCATATATCTCGTATATATCTTAATATTTCCCATAAATATAAATTTGTTTAAAATTTTCTCTTCATAATATGACAAAACAAAACTGCATAACTGTGCCACCATTGGTAATCCCATTGGCCAGCCTTTACTCATCTTATAAAATTTACCATTAAAGGATGCAACAATATTTTGTTCAATAAAATTTAAAGCCTTCATCAGAAAACATATTAATTGATTATCCACTTTCTTTTCCAATAAATCTTGATGAATTATCTTAATTGAATCAAGTCTATCAATAGATCCATACATCTCAGAAACATCCAATGACACTAAAACATCATCACAGTCCAAACTTAAATCTTTAATTTTTTCAACAAAATCAAATGATGACGTTACAGAATATTTTCCAAATCCAAGTAAATCTTGTAAAATTTTAGCTATATATTTACTAGTCTTATACACAAAAGACCCTCCAAAATCCAAAATTATTCTAAGTGGATAACCTTCTTTATGTAATTTTACATTAGCAAATACATGTAGACAAATAGCACTTGAAGGATGTAATGAATAGTACACATTATCATTTATTCCTTTATTCTTTGCCTTTAATAAAATGTTATTAATAAATTTCATTCTTTCTAAATCAACATTATATTTATCAATCAATTCAAAATTCAATTTTTCCATTTGTAAAATAACTCCTTGAACATGATAGAAATTGTAATTTTAAGTTTAATTTTGATATAAATAAAATAAAAATTTTAGGACAAGAGAGAGATCATGAAAAAAGAAAAATTAAAGAGGCAGTTTTTATTAGTAGGTATAAAAATAGGATAATAAACAGACAGTCAGCAAATGTTAGGATTAATGAATTATGCGATATTTAAATCGACATGTGTTTCCGGTTGGTAATAGATGATTCCATTTTGAAAGTTGAGTTGAAAATGATTATGACTATAATCGAAAATATTTCTTTATGAGTTTTTATTGAGTTTTTATTTATATTGTATTATAAATTGTTTACCGTTGTTTGGAATATATTTAAGTTTTGCTATTGTATTATTGATATTAGCGGACATTTATTTTGTTTTATTGTTACATGATTAATGGATACCAAATATATGAATAAGATATGGTTGTTTAAAGAATGGAAGAAGATGTGTTTAAAGATTATTAAAATGAATTGTCGATTGGAATTTTTGAAAGATTGTAAGTTATTTAAAATATTCCTGAATTGCTGCTGCTTTAAATATAATAAATCACTGGATTTGAAACCTAGTTTTATTTTTGAAGTGAAACGTAATATTTTGCTTGAAATTATTAGAAGAAATAAGCAAGATTTGTTTAATAATCAGAAGTATTTAAAGGTTATTAATCATGTTATTGGATTGAATAATTTTGAATATTGTTTTGAATTTAAAAAGATGTGTCAAAATTATTATGATAAATTTTATATTAAAGAAAAGAAGAAATTTGATAATAAGATTAATTTTTTTATTTAATAAAAAATATTCAAAGATTGATCAAAGTGTAAATTATGTCAATTTATCGTCATGCGATTTGAAATTAATACAAAAGTATGTATTAGGATTTGGTTCTAAATATGTAGGTGATATAGTTGATGACTATAAACTGGAGATTATATCATCAGTTCAAAATTCTTATGATGGAAAATTAATGACTGTAGATGAGTTTAATAAAATTGTTAAGGATGTTAATTTACAAAATTCTAATAAGTATGATAATTCATGGAAAAGAGTTATTGGATTATTTAAAAGACAATTAATGAAAGATAAATTGATTTGCTTAAAGGAAGACAAAGGTTTACGTATGTGCTTGATTTCAAATAATGAATATGTTCAAGGAGTTATTTTACAAATGGAAAAATTAAATTTTGAATTGATTGATAAATATAATGTTGATTCAGGAAGAATGAAATTTATTAATAACATTTTATTAAAGGCAAAGAATAAAGGAATAAATGATAATGTGTACTATTCATTATATCCTTTAAGTGCTATTTGTCCACGTGTATTTGCTAATGTAAAATTACATAAAGAAGGTTATCCACTTAGAATAATTTTGGATTTTGGAGGTTCTTTTGTGTATAAGACTAGTAATTATATAGCTAAAATTTTACAAGATTTACTTGGATTTGGAAAATATTCTGTAACGTCATCATTTGATTTTGTTGAAAAAATTAAAGATTTAAGTTTGGCTGTGATAATGTTTTAGTGTCATTGGATGTTTCTGAGATGTATGGATCTATTGATAGACTTGATTCAATTAAGATAATTCATCAAGCTTTATTGGAAAAGAAAGTGGATAATCAATTAATATGTTTTCTGATGAAGGCTTTAAATTTTATTGAACAAAATATTGTTGCATCCTTTAATGGTAAATTTTATAAGATGAGTAAAGGCTGGCCAATGGGATTACCAATGGTGGCACAGTTATGCAGTTTTGTTTTGTCATATTATGAAGAGAAAATTTTAAACAAATTTATATTTATGGGAAATATTAAGATATATATGAGATATGTGGATGATGTTTTTATATGTGCTTCTTTAGAAATGATTGATAAAATTTTTGATGAATATAATAAATTAAAAGGTCTTATCTGGACTATGGAGAAAGAATATAACAACAGTATTAAATATTTAGATTTGATAATTTCAAGGAACAATAATATGATTGACTATAAATTGTTTATTAAACATATTGAAACTAGAGGGTATATTACCTATTTATCTAATGTGCCACATAATTATAAGATGGCTGGTTTTAGGTCTTTTTTGTATAGAAATAATATTTTGTGTAAATATGCATATGATAAAAAGAAAAATATTGAAAATTATGTGGATTATTAAGTGTAGGTTATAATATAAAAGGAATTTATTAAGTGGTTTGTCAATTTAGTAAGAAAATTAATAGAAATGCTGGTGATGAAGAAATTAAGAGTAAGAAGTGGATTTCTTTGCCTTTTTATAATAATAATCAAGTAAAATTTATGAAAAAAGTTTATAATGGTAGATATAATGTTTCTTTTTATGGATCAGGTAATTTAAATAGAATGGTTAATAATTCAAAAGATAAGTTAGAAAAAAATAATGTGAGTAATATAATTTATAGAATTTTTTGTGGGTGTAACTTATCATATATAGGGGAATCTAGATGTAATATAGAGAAAAGAATTAAAGAACATAAATTGTTATATAAAAGAGTTTTGAAAAATGTACAGATATATAATGATAATAGTAATGAAGTCAAGTTATATACTGAATCTGTTTTTTATGATCATGATAGAAATTGTAATTTTAAGTTTAATTTTGATATAAATAAAATAAAAATTTTAGGACAAGAGAGAGATAATGAAAAAAGAAAAATTAAAGAGGCAGTTTTTATTAGTAGGTATAAAAATAGGATAATAAACAGACAGTCAGCAAATGTTAGGATTAATGAATTGTGGGATATTTAAATCAACATGTGTTTCCGGTTGGTAATAGTGATTCCATTTTGAAAGTTGAGTTGAAAATGATTATGAATATAATCGAAAATATTTCTTTATGAGTTTTTATTGAGTTTTTATTTATATTGTATTATAAATTGTTTACCGTTGTTTGGAATATATTTAAGTTTTGTTATTTTATATATATATGCTTTAGATATTCATTATTTAAAATACAAAGTAGATTGTGTCAAAAATATAGGATCTTTATATAGAGACCTAATAGAAGGAAGATATATGAAACCAATTAAATTAATTTTAACAAAAATAATTGTATGACCATCAATTAATTTGACAAATAATTGGCTAGTGACAAATGAATGAAAGGTTATGTAATTGTATTGTATGCCTTAAAAATATTGTATAATTTTAATAAATTAAAAGTAATTTTATATATATAAAAAAATAGATATAGCTACTTGCGCAATGTAGATAGTAATTGTAAATTAGTTGAAGCAATGACTGATTTTATTTTGTTTTCTGTTTTTATTTTGAATATGGACTAAATAAATAGATTTTAAATACAGTAAAAGATAGTGGACCATTTTCTTGCAGTAAAAAGTTATTGAACATGGTAGTTATTGATTGATGGACTTAGTTAATTTCACAATGTGATATTATATTTATTCAATATTAAAATAGTATTTATCATTATATGCAATGTCTATTATAGAATACTTATTATAATAAAAATATATAATGATGACTGTACATAAATTATTATAATAAACCATAGATGTACTTTTACTTAATGATGCTTAAGAAATTAATTGCAAGCACTTCTGTAGTTTGCTAAAGTCATTTATAAAATATATTGTTATTATAATTTATTTATATATAAAAATATAAATTCTACAGAAGTATATAATAAATGTCAACAATTAATAAATGTAAACAATTTCTGCTATTTTTGCTAAACCAGGCATACGGTACAGAGTATCAAAGTGACACTACAACTGGGAATTAGCATGTCTGTATGTGGGCAAACACAATCTACACTAACTGCTGGCTTCAAAAGATTGTAGTATATATGCATGTGAATAACAGTAAATTATCTAAAAAATCACCAATACATTGCACATTTCTGTTATTGTCATGATCATATTCATATATAAGTAAGTATATTATTGACTTTTCTCTCTAAGGAAATTTGTAGTGGCATTTGTTTGCTAGTGGTAAGCAAACAAATATTTCTAACATACATAAGCAAAGTTGTATGTATGAACAATTGGAAATATTTAACTAAATAACGCTTATGTAATAGATAACTAGAAACAAAATAAAATTATTTATCAAGACAGTGATTATTTTAATACTTCAGCTAGAGGACTGATTTCTCCCAGAAAAACTCAGGCGTCTGATAAATAATAATTATTGAAAATAAATTTGAATTTTAATTAGTTGCTAATTATCACATAATTTTATTTAGTCTTATTATATGAAAAAAAAACAATCCTCTGGTTGAAATGTTAAAAGTCAATTGAATAATAAACTTTTGTGTATATTTGTAATACAATATTTAAAATATAACTTACCTGTTGTGTCCCCTATTACCATGAAGAGCACATAATAAGAGAGATGTAGCAAAATGAAACTGCTCCTAATTAGATTATTCATTATTTCTATAACAATAAAAACTCAGTTTATTAATTATTGTACATTTATATCAATTTACAAAATAAATTGCAAATAGTAAAATATAAGTAAACAAATAAGTCTTTTCACATAACAGTAAAAATGTAATAATTAAAATTATGGATATAAATAATGAAAATACATTTTCATAAAAATATACTTCAACACACTCTCAAAGTTGATTAACTTTTGTTTTTAATCAATCAAGTAACTCTATTCACAGAAATACCCAAAATGTAAAAAGTGTATTTACAAAATTAAAAGTAAGATGCTAAAGAAGGTTTGAAAAATAAAATTCATAGCAATCCTTTTTTTTTCAGGTTAAAATAAAAATCTACTTTGATGGTTAGATAAAAAATAAAAACAACATGATAAAAAATATTTCATTATTGGTCCATTTATGTACATAGAAAATAGTATTTTGATGCATATTTGCACAACATACACTTAAGCAGCTTTCATATAAATATTTCTAGAAATGCATATATGATATTATTACTGCAGTCTTAATTAACCACATTAAGTTTAATATTTTGTTTTCAGAAATATTTTGTCAAATACCAAACAACCAACTCTTCAATGTTGGTTTTATTTATCTAAATATTACAAACTAGTATGTTAAACAAGAAATGACAGCCACCTTACAATACCATTACAATCAAATAGTTCACTATATATAGTGTAATGGTCAGCTTATATGTGTTTAAATTTATTTCAATTTATTTAGGTGCCTGCTGATATTGAGCATCATGAAATATATCACACATATAGTTCATTTATATATTTTAATAGAACTCACAAAGTATTTTTAAACATGTGACAGTAATAATAACTATACCACAACTATTTGTGATATCTGAATAATTCATGTAGAACACAAGTTGTTTCCCATGTAATGGACATGAAATTGATAAAACTAGACAATTTTACACATACAGAAGATTCCACACAATTAAAGAAATAAAAAATCAAGTTTATTTACAAGGTATTATAATTATCAGGCATGATACAATGTACTTTTACTCAAAATATGATTACATTACATACTATATCATAAGAATTTATGTTAAGTTTATTTATAAATTGATTGTTTTAATAATCATTTTTACTACATTTTATTTTTAGTTCACATCATGTTGCAAGTCAATAGTAGTTATTTGTGAAATATTCAAGATTTACTTAGATTAATTTGAAATTATTAATTATATGATTGATCATGTTTGTCATAAGGTAAAAACCCTAGTCTTTATTCCTGAATGTAAACTTACATATAGCAAGCTCTTACAAATATTATACATTTATTCATTTCATTAGCTTTATAGAATAGTGTTGCATATATTTGGTATGGAATTATTAGTCAATACACTTTATTTACCAAGACAATTCTGGCGAGTACAACTATAAGTCCCAACATTGATTTAATAATAACTCAAATTACTTATAGAAATGACTCTTTTGAATATGAACTTGAAGTTAATAATATTCTATGTGGGTGAGATTCTTATTTTAAATATGATTCCATATTTACTAGACAAGGCCATGAATAAATTCACCATATAGATATATTTTAACCATTCCACAGTAATTTAAGAACTGCATTTATAAGATTTATTTATGCAACATCTAATTCACAGGGATCAAAGAGATAATTTGGTTACAGATGAAGTCTATTGATTTTCCAAATAAACGAAGTCTAATAATTGTACAATTATTAATTATTTTAGTACATGGACATATTTTAATTATTTAGAAAAATGTGGCTTTACATATATAAAATGGATATTATAATATGCTGATTATTTCACTTAATTTTATATACTGACTGACAATTTCTTAGATAACTTTTTTAAAGAAATAATTGTTTAGATGAGCATTTATATGTTGAAAAATAAGATGAAGCATATTTTGCATTTTTCTTACATTAACACACAGCTAAAATACGTATAGTTGTTTAATATCAAATGCTCACTTCATTAATAAAACATTCACTTTTCCTTTTAATCCATTCATTAAATAATATAGTATATAAATATTTTATACATAATAAAATAAAATTTATTAAAATGAAGTACATACTAAGAGACCTACAAATAAAACATAAATGTTTAATATGTTTGGATAACAGTCAAATAAATAAATACATGTTTTCTTTTTTAAATTTACACAGCAGAATAATTTTACATGACATGCATTACTTCATTCTATTCATAAATATGTTCTTCTATTAAAAGTTGTTATAATGTTTTTTATCTATCTCTTGAATTTGAAATTTGAGGTTAAGCATTTTTGTCTTCATTTTAAATATCTTTTTTCTAAATAGCTTGGCCAGATTTACAAGAGACCAGGTTAGATATCAGGCAGTTGGTGTGTTTTTCTTTTCTTATTTTTTTAATCATTCTAAAAATGGTTGATCAATTTCAATAAATCAAGGATTCACTCATTAATTTCAAGAAAATATGACAATTTATTTCTGACTTCTAGATTTTCACACCTTCAATTTTTGTTGAGCATCTGTGTGATGTCATTTTATTTTAATTACATGAATCTTATATAATGAACATGCGAATAGTTCTTAATAAGCTTTTCCGAATATCCTCAATCTTAGACTGGTTTCTGCTACTAGCTTATTCAATGAGGTGCTAGGATATTTAAGCATTAGATTTAAAATACCAGGCTAAGTCCAGCACTTTCTCTAATGGATAACTATTAAGTAGAGAATGTAAAATTCTCAGATATTCATGTCTTCCAATCCAGCTAACTTAAATAGCCATATGGGACTGAACTAAGTTCAGATATACTATATATTAATAGCTGTAGCAATATAAAATCAGCAAAGCCTTAATAGCAAAAAAGAACATTACAAAGAATTCAAGTTGTATATCATATGGCCTAATTTAACAAGTTTGTATTAGAAATGTTAGTTAATAAACATGCAAATAGCTCTTAATAAGCTCTTCAGAATATCCTCAACCTCATACCAGTTTCTTCTACTGGCTTCCTCAGTGAGATGCTAAAATATTCAAGCATTATGTTTTAAATACCAGGCCTTGCCCAGCATTTTATTTAATATATAACTATTAAGTAGAAAATTTGAAAATTTCACATATCCATATATCTTCCAACTCAATTATCTTGCTTAAATAGCCATATGGGGCTGAAAAGCTTGTTAAGAGCTGTTTATAAGCTCATTATATAACACTTGTAATACAAGCTTGATAAATTATGTTGTGTAATATATGATTTGATTTCTTTGTAATTTTATTTTTTGTTATTAAGATTTTAGTGATTTTATATTGCTAAAACTATTAATATATGGTGTATCTGAACTTAGTTAAGCACCATATGGCTATTTACATTAGATAGCTGGATCGGAAGACATATGAATGTCTAAAATTTTCAGATTTTCTACTTAATAGTTTTCCATTAGATAAAGTACTGGACTGTGTTTGGTATTTTAAATCTAATGCTTGAATATCCTAGCACCTCACTGAGTAAGCCAGTAGCAGAAACTGGCCTGAGGTTGAGAATATAGTTAAAAGCTTATTATGAGCTGTTTTAAGCCCATAATATAGCATTTGTAATACAAGCTTGTTAAATTTGATCATGTAATATATGATTTATTTTTTTTGTAATTACATGAAATATTAAATTGCACCAATTTTGCTTTTCATTTTGAATTTCACATCTCAAAATAAGATTGAATATTTCATTAACTTATTTTTAATCTAACTATTAAAAATCTTTTTCTAATACTGATATACTTCAGTGAGTTGTGGCAACATATTCCTGACATTTTTTTAATTTTTGATAAAAGTAAGTAGGGGTTTATATAATTTATTGTTTTTTCTTAAATTTAAACACTTTTAGCAAACCTATTATATTATTTATGATTATTTTAATATAACATTTTAATAATTTATTCCAAAATTTACACATTACTTTTATTATTATTGCATGTAATACTTTATTTTTAAGATATTTATTGTAATTTATATAATTTACATTTAAAACATTTGAATTTCATTTTTATTAGCTTTCTGTAAAACCCATAACCAGCTTCTTGTCATATATACTTTCATACAGAAAATAAAATATAACACTCATGTATAAATAATTTAGTAAATGACATTGTATAACCTTGTAAAATTACTTTATCACATCTTAAACAATACTAGATTATGTGGTGCACCTCATAATACAATAAAGTATAATTGAAGGACTTTAGTAAATAACAATTTATGATTTTTACGTACAATGATTATTATCTGGTTATTTTTCTATATTATATCTGCAGAATATATTTTGAATGTTCAAATGATAATGAGAAAAAAATGCAGCATGTAGCAGAAATGGTTATATTGGTAAGATTGTAAATAATTTTAAATATTTTTATGGCTGTTAGTTATAATAAATTATATTACTTATGAGGAGTAATACATAATTTAGTGATAGTGCAGAAACATTGCAATACACTCAAGTATCAAAATTATTTACATTGAATTATAAGAGTACAATTTGTTCTGAAAACATATTATATGGAAGTAAGATATGAATCTTTCATCAACTTAACACAAAATCAATAGAAATGTCATTTAAGTAGGTTTTAAATATGCTTTGACATGTTATATAACAATAAGTATTATATACAAATCAGTGTAAATATACTGATTTCCCCAACTGTAAAAACATATTTATGCCTTTTTAAAAATATTCCAAGTTAAACATGACTATAAAGTTTATCAAACTAGAAAACACAAATTTTCTTTTGAGAACATATGACTGGTAATTTGGTATGATTTTTAAAAAATTCAAAAAAATATATTTTCTCCAAAACATTAGAAGTCAGTGTTATCAATGATAAATATAACATTTTTGTAAAGTAATAATTGACATGTGAAAAATTCATTTTTAATTTTTGTCTTATTTATATTATTGTGGTCTTAAGATAGTAAATTACAGGTGAAGTTAGATTAAAAAATTAAATTTCATTTCAGTTAAAAAATTTTAGGCACATTTTTTTATTTTATTTGATGATCAGACTGTCTCTTTAGAAATAAAAAATAATAATTTCATACATAATATGTAAAATCCATTAATAAATATTTATTACAATATAACTGTTGTTCATCATTTAATAATTGTAAAAATGTCTAAAAATTCCTTAACTGATCAGTAATTGCTTTTCAAAGTATATTAATTCGGCATTCTTGCATCTTATTTGCTGAAATAAATGTTTAGTGTAGGAGTATATATTGAAGCTATACATATATACACATGGAATATATATATATATATATATATATGCTTCACCATTTACTGCGGTTTAACTAAATACCATGAATCCAACCACAATGAATGTAGACAAAATTTAAAGTAAGTAAAAGCTTTAAAAACATTCCGTAAATTTTAGAAAATAAAATGAAAAGATTTTATTTTAGATAACAAAATAAAATTTCTGGAACTCATCAGAGAAAAAGATTAGTTAGATAAGAATAATTAATTAAAAAACACTGCAATTAAAAATAAGATAGCAGAACAATGGGATTGAATGTAAGATGACTAACAAGCTAAGTATAAATTGAGAACTTGTCTATTGTTCTTGCTTTTTTACCTGACTCAGTTCTACTGACATCAGCCACACAGATATTTTATTGGAAAAGAAATAAAATTAACTTTTTTGGAATGAACTCTCTCCAACCAAGAAAATATCTTAGCTTCTTGCTGAATAAATTCTCAAGCTACCCACATTCTATAGACAAGGAGAAAGAAACTTAAAAATGGGTGCTATAATAAAAATGGTGGAGTAGACTTTTCCCTCTATCTCCCAATTGTTTTTCCTGTCTGCTGGAGCTTGGAAAGATGTAACCCCAAAAATTGTAGTGTGCCAGAATAATTTTGTCTGACAATTTCCTGCTACTATAAATGGATAACCGAGGACAAAAATCACCATAAGCAATCAGTATGGACTTCTCACCAGAATGTCTTCATGGTCATCTAATAAAGACGTATACAATCTAAAAATTGTTAACAGTAACTTTAATTTTTCATTTGTATTTTATGTTGGCTTAAACTACAAACTTAAGTCATTTATGTTATAATTATAATGTGTTAATATATATATATATATATATATATATATATATATATATATATATATATATATATATAGCCTGAGAATTTTTAACATTTTCATTATTTTTTTTATTTTACCAGTATAATGGCAATTCTTAATTCTATTAATATATACATAATTTTTTTTGGGTTAATGGATTGCCATTATTCATTACTTGAATTGTACAATACTTATATATTTTTTAAAAGAAATAAACACAATTTCTTTCTTATAGTTTGGCATAAACATATATATACTGGAGGAACTGGAAGTGAAAAATAATCTAATTTCATTTATTTCTATTTGTTCGACCTGCTACTAAATACAAGAATATTTCAGATTATTAAAACTCTTTGTAAACAAGACATTTATTTTATATAGTGCGATGTTTTTATAAACTGTAATACCAATAAGAAAATGCACATGCGCTTTGTAGATGTCCCTATATAAATGAATACTCCCACTTTTTCAAACACAAGATAAAGTCTTTGGGAAAAGATAGAATGAATCCATCTCTCTTTTCAACCCAAACATGTATGTATGGGAAAAAGTTAAGTGTTTGAAAATGAGAGCACGAAGTTGTTAATTGATCACTTTAAATTACTTTTTTACTATGTGAATGAATGACACTTGTGAAATTTCTAAAATTTACGATACATCATTCTTATTAAATTAAACATAAGTAAACAAGACATTTATTTTATATAGCACGATGTGTAATAAACTGTAATACCAATAAGCTAATGCACATGCGCTTTGTAGATGCCACTTTATAAATGAATGCTCCCACTTTTTTAAACATAAGATAATGTCTTGTGCACATATGTTTTAATTTAATAAGAATGACGTATCATAAATTCTAGAAATTTCACAAGTGTCATTCATTCACATAGTAAACAAGTAATTTAAAGTGATCAATTAACAACATAACACTCTCATTTTAAACACTTAAGATTTGCCCATACATATACGTTTGGGTCAAAAAGATAGATGGATTCATTCTATCTTTTCCCAATGACTTTATCTTGTGTTTGAAAAAGTGGAAGTATTCATTTATATAGTGTCATCTACAAAGTGCATGTGCATTATCTTATTGGCTTATTGGTATTACAGATTATAAAAACATTGTGCTATATAAAATAAATGTCTTGTTTACATATGTTTAATTTAATAAGAATGATGTATCGTAAATTCTGTAAAACTCTTTTTGAATAAAATTTCTCCTTCCAATTCTTTTCTGCCATAAGGGTTTCACTAATTTTTTTAAATATATATTAGAAAGAGAGAAAAGGCAGAACAAGCAATGGTCGTTTTTTTTTAAAAAAAATTCAATGTTTCCTTTTATAATTTATACTTAGAAATATAAAAAGAAAATGACATTCGAGTATATATATTAAAATGTTCAATTTTATGCATTTTGTAAGAAAGATCCAATCCTGTCTTGTATTTTTTTATACTTTCTTAAAGTCAATCTGGGTTTTACCAATATATATCTATTTGTCTAAAACAGATATAGCTTATGCGTTTTTTTAATTTGGTTAAATATAAAAGAGGGTACAGTACAGTTATATATGTGTAAATTAAAATATTAAATCTTTATTAAACTCTAAGGGTGAACTAGTTCAATAGTGATTAATTAATATACTATCTTTTTATATATTTTAATGTTAGAAAAAGGTGCAAAGTAATTATTTCTAATAGTAGATATTCTCTCAGCCTCAGAAAGATTTTGAAGTCATATTATTTCATATACGTATATTTTACCTAAGGTTTTAAAGTTTAATGGTCAGTTGACCACATTTTTGTCATATATTGTGCTACTTGGTGATTTGTGTGGGGGTCTCAGCACATATTCATAGCTCCTGTCATCTTTGATTCATAGGATAACACCACTTTAAGATTGCCATTGATGATACAGTGGATCTCAACCTTTTTCCAATATTACTACTGGACATAGCTCGGATCATGCTGTAGGTGAATGGGCTCCATCTCTCTAACTGTTGTGTTAAAACCGGAGTGCTATCCAGACCTCAAGTTAGCCATATATAAAACTTTGTGCCTTCGAGACTTGCTTCTAAGCCCACACAATTAAATCACCAAAAACCACTGTAATATTTAATTTCATTATAAATAAAATCTTAACTTGGTAATATCCTCAAGATATTGCTGAGTAAGTCTGAGAAATGTCCACTGGGGTGGTGGGGATTTTCTTTATTTTGTCGTTTTAATGCAGGCTCTATTAAAAAATGACCGTAATCTATTTAACTAGTTTTAACCAATTTGTCCATTTTTGTAATTTTACCCTAGTGTTATGTTTTTCTGTATGCCTCCTTTAAACTGAAGCACCCCAATTGTTAGCTAAGTTCAGTATTGTTCTGTAATGATTGTACTATTGTTTAATTATATTAAGTGAATCTTTCTAATGCATATCAATACATATCCATGTCTGTAAATGCAAGAAAATAACTTGCAACATTTGTTTGTTAATTATTTCTTCAAATTGTCATTTCATTCACTAATTTCATCAATATCTTGTCTGTGTCAATATATAGTCTAAACCTGATTTTTCTTTGTTAAAATTCCCCATTAGGATCTCAACTCTCCTTGACCACTGGGCATACATGAAGAAGAAATTCTAGTGAGGTTTGGGAAGTAAGTCGCTTAGTAACAATCTGGATGAGTAAGTGAGGTTTGAACCCTTCTACCTGCATCTTTTGGTTAGGTTAAAGCATCTCTATTTTTCACACCATTAATGTTTTTTTATATATAATCTGGCACCCCAAGTGTGGCTTTACTTAGAGATATACCCTGAGATATGATGTATTGGAATTTGATGATCAGGTGAATTTATTTTAAAACAAATAATGTGAATAATATATATATATTCTTCATTGCGCTTTCTGCTCTCTCTGGAAATTTTTTTTTGTTTGTTCACACATATATATGTGCATGTGTTGAAACCAACCAAACACTGATTGGAATAATTAACTTAGATATGTATTATTTAGGTTTTTTTTCTTTTGGTGGTGTAGAGGGACAGTGTGATCAGTTGTGGTGCAGAACAAAAGGGGGTTAATTTAAAAAAAAATTTTTCTACAGATTTTAATAGTCATTGCAATATAGACATAGAGATAATGGATCACTAGGTAATATGATGGTTGTACATGTAGCAGCAAAGAAAAAAAAACTTGTCAGGCAAACACAAAGAAAACCAGCATGCTGGGTTCGGCAACAGTAAGGAGACGATTGGGAGAGAGAATGATATTAAACCAAAAACACAAGAAAACTCAATTTTTTTTTTGCCAAAATATGAATACTACACAAGAAGAAATATGTGATGTCACACTAGATGACATAAATAAGCTGTCAGAGAATATGGTGCAAGACCAAACCCCAAGAATTAGTGATAGAGATATGAACACACCAGATGCCAAATGTATAGGACAACTGTGATCAAAGACTTGGGAGTAAGAATGAAGAAACAAATGAAACAACAGAAAGAACAGAAATACAAGATAAAAAACTGATATCTGAACCAAGAAATGATAAATTCCAAAAGGCTAATGTAGAAACAAACAGTAAAAACAATCTAACAGACTCACACAATATAGATAGCCCTCTTGTCACAAAGATCATACAAATAAAAACTTTTAGAGGAGACCTTGGAGAGAACCCATGGACCACATAAAGAGTTTACAGGAATTATTCCTATTTCATGAGGCAAGAGAAGTTGAAAATATAGCTGTGGCTGCAAATCATTTGCATGGGTCTGCACAACACTGGTGGGATTGTATTGAGGTTCAACCCACAACTTTTAATAACTAAAGTTTCGCATTGTGTAAGACATTTTGGATTGAAGAGAGGCAGGATGGGATTCATCATTGAGTTTCTCAAGACAAATACTGTGCATCAAGGAGAGACTCATACACAATTTTTCCTCCACCAGGTAGTACTCCTAAAGTCCCTGACTGCATTTAACTTGTCAGATAGTCACCTCATTAGAACTATAAGATATAACATGCCTTCTAAATTAATGTTAAGTTATAGAAATTCAGGAATAAAAGAAATGGGAGAGATGTTAACTGCAATAGACTTTGAAAACATAAGTAAAGATAGCACTGACCCGGAAGAATAGAAACTTCAAAAATACAAACAGCTGTCATCCAAAATGAATATCAACAAAAAGTTCCAAGTTGAAAAATCTAACAAGGATGAAATCAAAGTGAAGGAGTATGACAGTGTCTGGGAAAATAAGAGTCACACCCACAATCACATTGAAACAATAAATGGATCTCCTACTGCTGCACCAGAATTGTCCAACTATCATGGTAAAAATCGATAACCTCCCAGTTAGGGCATTAATAGATATGGGAAGCCAAGTGTCTCTGATCTCTGATGAATGGCGGACACCATGCATAGTTCATACATACAACAAATCACACCACCAAATAGTTCCTGCCAATGGTAAAGATGCCATTGTGGGATCATACCAGATGGAGTCAAATTTAAACATTGGTACCAAATATGTACACCACACATTTCAGACCTTGTTGGCTTTAATCCAGGATGCACTGTTAGGATCAGACTTTCTTGTGAAGCATGACTCCCAAATAAACTATCGGGATCGAACCTTTGACTTTTATAATGAAAAAATGAATTTTGGCAACAATAACCCACAGAGTACAACAAATGTAAGCTGTGTTCAAATAAACATACCATCAGGGGAGCAACAAATCATAAACCAAAGTACTTGGAGTGCAAAAAAGCAACATACTCCACATCATGCTTTTAAAAATTTAACAAACTGGTTTTATAATGAAAACATGGATTTTGACAACAACAGACAACATAGCACAGCAAATGTAAATGGTGTCCTAGAGAAGATATCAGCAAATCAACAAATTATAAACAAAAGTGTATGGAACAATAAAGAGCAGAATATGTCACATCATGCTTTTAAGCATTTCACAAACCTCTTAACTACTCAGGGCACAGTGATAACAGAAGCAAGGGCCCATCATGTAGTGAAAAACCCAGTACATAATACAAGTGGCAGATACGTAGCTGGAAATTGAATATGATTTATTTAAACAACCAGATCTTGAATGCAGAATTATTAATAATGCTTTGAATAATAAATTCTAGAAAAAAGAATGTATTTTACTTTTAATGCCTTCTGATAGTAAATGATAGTCATTTAAATAGACATAAATATCAAATAGCATTGCATTATTAGACTATTTATAATACATGTGTAAAGTTAGTTTGCTTCCATTTAAATAAAATATATAACGAAAAATTTGATACTATTTATTATTAACATATATACATAAATGACCTCTATCTAGAATGAATATAAGTTTTGTTGTAAGCATTATATATATATATATATATATATATATATATATATATATTGATGATCACACATACTGCGATCACACATATAGATATTTAACTATTAAAGAATATTAAATATTGTGTTTGAAATACTAAAAAGTGACTTTAAAAAAAATTATAAACAAAGAAATGTTTTAATTAAGAAAAGAGAGGGAATTAGAATCGAAAAAATTCTTATCTTTTACCCTCCAAAGTCAAGATTTTGTGAAATGAAAAATAAGTAAAGTTAGAAATATTGAAATTGTACATTAGAAAATTAATAGTGATAAAGAAATATAAATGAAAGATAAAGTAAAATATGATGTATAAGAAAAGTAAAGTTTGAAGAGTTTAAATAAGAGTAAAATAGAAATTTAAAACATGACTGAAAGATAAGGTTCTGGGTCATAAAAGCACACATTTGACGATAAAACGAAATGCATATAAGAAGTATGATAAAGACAGCAATAATTTATGCTTGTCAATAATGTCAAAAATAAAAAACATTTTATTAAAAATCTGTGTAATTAAAAGAGAAATAAGAAATAAATGTACTTAGTGCTACAAAATTATGTAAAGGCAAATCTATATAAATGGCCGAAGGCGCATTCAGAAAGGAAACGTGGGAACAAAAGCGAAAACAAAAGATCGAAAGGACAAAGGACTGTGGAATTTTTTAATTAAAAAATTTCAGTATGATTTTACAGTTGGAGACTTCTTGTCAAGAGGTTGGTGGAAAGACTGCTCCGATAATAAGCAGCCATAATTAACAAGATGTGATTTCTAACATCGGTGCCTCATCAAGAATGGCTGGCTAAAGGCCATCATGATCGCTTGCCGATCCAGACTCACTGTGCTCTAATGGTTCCTGTCTAGATGTAACAACTGCCGATGTAGTGCCTGCTGGAGGGTTCATTTTGCCTGGTCCTTGATGTCCTAAATGCGAAGGAGTTCCCACAACCAAAATCTAACCTAAGAGCAACCGTTCCCTGATAAAGAAGTGGAGAAATTCCATGTGGCGGTCAGCAAGACTTCAAGTTAATTCAGAGTCTTAATAACCTAGGTAAATATGTATACTAGATTTTATATTTCCATGTGCACATACCTTTAATTTAGACAATGGCCAAATTCTTACTTTGAATGATACATTCTAACTTTTTTATACATACACGGAATGACGATTATGAATGTACAATCATTTATAGGATCATTTTATTTTGTTTTACTCATAGCATTATAGCATCTAATCTATTTTTATTGTGTGTAAATGATTTAAAGTATTTCTTTTATTGTATAATCTATTGTATTAAATATTTATTATTGATTTAAATCTGTTTCGTTTTGTTCTTCACCACTCCAAAAAATAATATAATCTTAGGGTTTGGGAAAATAATTATTGCTCATTATGAGTACTGAATTAACATGTGAAGCTGTTTGTGCAGTATTTTGATCCCATTAAAATTTATAAATATCCAAGCGCTGTAACTCTGTTAAATCTTACAGCAGTCGAGATAGTTGACTGGGAAAAATAACCTGGGGCTATACCCATATAGTTACAGGTTCGGTCAAGTACAGATATAGACTCATTTATGTCCGTATTTTTTCTCTGCTTATGGTAGCGGGAAGTGTACAATCATGAACTTTAGAATTCCCCATTATACATAAATAAAAGGGATGTTAAGCTTTTGATCGACGTGTTTCCATTACATTTTGGGGGACAATCTGGGATTTCTATTGCTGTGCAATTAGTGGTCACATGTTGAATAAATTGCATAAGATATCTTAAATATTTTCTAAAAAAAATTATATAAATATGTGTTTTCAAAATATATAAAATTAGCTTCGTAAGTTAGAGTGGTGAGAAGCGAAAACGAAGTGGATAAGTTTTTACTTTATAATACTTTTAATGTGTTTCGACATCAAATGTGTACAAAGGATAGAAAGAGAGGGAAATTTGCTTTAACATTAAGAAAGTTTTGAAATTCGTAGTGATGTATTTAATATAAGACAAAAGATATCCAAATATAATCATCATGAACAAAGAATTGATTATCTCGATCTAATTGCTGTCAATGAAATATCAATCATTTCAGAAAAAAAAGTGAATAAAACAAAGTTTCAGGAAGGTTTTAATGATAAATGATAAAACTGTTCGTGTATATAAGTTAAATTGAAGAAAATATATGTATGATTCTAGAATAGTCACATAACTTAGTTAAGTTGAGGAAAATATATATGTCTGATTTTAAAAATAATTGTGAGGATAACTTGATGAATAAATTACTAACATAGCCTGTACAATGAAGTATATCTGTTAAATGGAAGGAAATATATATGTATGATTTTAAAATAGTAAAGTGATCAATAAAGTACAAACATAGTGTGTGTAATGAAGGAGGTTAGTATGTTAAAGAAATATATATGTGTATGATTTTTTTTTAAAACAGCCATAACCTTAAAGTGATCGAACATTATAAACGTAATATTAGAAAATATATATCAGAAGTGCGTACTGTAGGAAATACAGTCAAATAGAATGAATTTCATTATATATATCCTTAACAGAGAGGAATAAAGTATAGTATTTAAGTTAAATTAAATTTAAAAAATATATAAGTGCATCATTTAGTTAAGTAGAGTGAGTCAGAGTTGGTTAAGTTGGGGAAATATAGGACAGTCATCAAGGAGGGGCAGGCAGTCAAACGAATCTATGGCAGGGAGACAAGATGGTGAATCAGAGTGCGGATGTTTGGGTTGGCTTGTGGTTTAAATGCTAACTAACAAATAACAGAAATTAAATCGCTAATCAAAGTAAAAAGCAAATGGTAGAAAGAATTTTTCATATAAATATACCCAGAAGAGCTTAGTAAGATAATAATAACAAACACAGATCAAGGGTTGGATAAATTGATATCTATGCATACAAGGTCCCAAGCTAAAATGGATCTTCAAGAAAATGATGTAAGAGAAGTGGATGAAGATAAGGAGAGGGAAGTGAAAGATAAAATAAACTATAGAGATATAATGGATATGCAAATGCAAATGAGGGTTGAGCAACAGCAATTCATGAAGGAATACGTGGACAGACAGGAGAGAAGTATGGAAGAATGGCAGGTAAAGATAGAAATAGACAACCAGAAAAGAATTGCTTAAAGCCATTCAAGAAATTAGAAATGACTTCATCCAGCAATCAGAGGCTAAGGACACAAGAAATATATGTGACAGGGAAATTAAGTGGGATGAACAAAAGAGTATGGAGCCATGTGTATATAATGAATTAGAAAGGGCAGAGAGTATAGGTAGGGAGTCATCAGAGTTTGATCTGAGCGAAGACATAGGGCAGCCAGAGAAGAGAATAAGAAAGTTAGATAAAGAAGTGGAAGTGATGAGTAGAAAATAATAGGATGCTGATGGGCATGCAGAAGGATCTGTCAGATAGTGAAGGCAGTAGAAAGGTTAGACACAAATTGTGAAGAGAGGATAAGTACGTCAGCCAGTAACAGTGCCAATACCAAAGTAAAAGGCATAAGACCAAGAACCACTGGAGAAAGTACAGATATGGGCTATGGGAATTGCATTGATTATCCTATTGGCTTCCAACAATTTCTACAAATACAAGTTTTCACTGGAAACACTAGAGAAAGCCCTATGGAGCACCGGGGAAGCCTGGAGCAGTATTTCAAGTTTAGTAGGATGAATGAGGAGGCCAAGATAGTGGTCACCTGCAGTCACTTTCAGGGTGAATCTCAAGTCTGGTGGAACTCACTGTTCCAGAAACCCACCACATTTACAGGGTATCACAAGGCTTTGAGGACCAGTTATTGGAGTGAGGAACTCCAAGAAGATATGCTGCATCGGATAATACAGGAGAAATGGAGAGTGGAGGAATCATTTACAACATTCTTCCGCTGTCAAGTAGCCAAGTTACGGATGATGACCACAAACCCATTATCTGAGATGTGAATTCTCCGAATAACTAGGCGTGGGTTCCCAAAAGAGATAGAACAGACACTAATAAGTACAGAGAGGAAGATGATGGACTGTGTGGCAAAGTTGTTAAGTGCATTGGATACCATCAGGGCCAACCAGAAGGAGGATGGATGTAAACCTAGAACCACTTATAATAAAGAACCACTTACAATAAAAAGTGGATGGGATCCTAGTGAAGGATGATGGCAAGAAAACCGAAGATATTCTACAGAGTGGAACCCAAGGAGGCAGAAAAATGGACAACAAAGATTGAAGACAGAATGGAAGCATCCATATGACAGGACTGAAGACCGAGAACTTAGGGATCAAAATCTGCATCCCAGAGGAGGCAGATGTGATGTCAATAGAGAAAGACAACCACCAGATAAAACCTAAGTGCAATCACCAATAAAGAAAGGATTCACTGATACCAGATTGTAAATGGAATTGGACCATGAGTAATGGAAAATGTACATGAAATTAGGAACTATTGATCATGATAATATAAAGGAATGATGAGCCAGTAAATGGCCAAACAGTATAAAGGACTTTATCCAAACTAAGAAAAACATGATAGATAGTAGCATGAGACCGTAGATAGAGGCTGAAGGTGTGTAGGTATAGATATTTGTAGGTGGATCTTAGCAGTATATGGTAAGCCTTCTCTGTTATGCATTCATGTGTGTTCTGTGATCACCAGATCTTATTAGATAGAGAAGACAGGGACAGAGTTCCTCTTCTCATAATGACTCACTGGATTAAGATTTCCAGTTAGATATTTGACAAATATCGTGAGTCAATGGATTAGAAACCAATGTATGGGGAAAGAACTCCTTTATAAAAAATACGAGCTATCAGTAAAATATTCTGAGCTCATGGATGAGCTGGACAAAAAGATGCCAGCCTCCCAACTCACCTTGGGATAGTGACCAGTGTGGTCACTCAGAGGGTTATCATTTGTAAAATGTGAGGTATGAACAGGTTTAATCGGGTCACACAGATATCCTGTGAACTCAAACCTATATATACAAGTAGGAGGCAGAAATAAACTCATGTATTGTTTATAGCAAGATTAAATCGGTTTAGTAATACTGGTTGGGTCATCAGAGTAGGGTTGTAATTTGCCAGGTCACCTCTCTAGGAATAATCTCATCACTAAGTTGTAAGAGTACATATATGAGAGGGTTGTAACAGTAGTTAGGAGTGGCTAGCATTAAGTGCGTTACATTAAAAAAAATTTTAGCAAAAAAATTTTAAAAGGAGGGAAATGGTGTAATGTGATGATCGCACAAACTGCGATCACACATATAGATATTTAACATTTAAAGAATATTAAATATTGTGTTTGCAATACTAAAAAGCGAGTTTTAAAAAAATTATAAACAAAGAAATGTTTTAATTAAGAAAATAGAGGGAATTAGAATCGAAAAGATTCTTATCTTTTACCCTCCAAAGTCAAGATTTTCTGAAATGAAAAATAAGTAAAGTTAGAAATATTGAAATTGTACATTAGAAAATTAATAGTGATAAAGAAATATAAGTGAAAGACAAACTAAAATATGATGTATAAGAAAAGTAAAATTTGAAGAGTTTAAATAAGAGTAAAATAGAAATTTAAAACATGACTGAAAGAAAAGGATCTGGGTCATAAAAGTACACATTTGACGATAAAATGAAATGCGTGTATGAAGTATGATAAAGACCAATAAATTATGCTTGTCAATAATGTCAAAAATAAAAAACATTTTATTAAAAATCTGTGTAATTAAAAGATAAATAAGAAATAAATGCACATAGTGCTACAAAATTATTTAAAGGCAAATCTATATAAATGGCCGAAGGTGCATTCAGAAGGAATGGTGGGAACAAAAGCGAAAACAAAGGATCGAAAGGACAAAGGACTGTGGAATTTTTTAATTAAAAAATTTCAGTATGATTTTAGAGTTGGAGACTTCTTGTCAAGAGGTTGGTGGAAAGACTGCTCTGATAATAAGCAGCCATAATTAACAAGATATGATTTCTAACATCGGTGCCTGATCAAGAATGGCTGGCTAAGGGCCATCATGATCGCTTGCCAATCCACACTCACTGTGCTCTAATGGTTCCTGTCTAGATGTAACAACTGCCAATGTAGTGCCTGCTGGAGGGTTTGTTTGGCCTGGTCCTTGATGTCTTAAATGCGGAGGAGTTCCCACAACCAAAATCTAACCTAAGAGTGACCGTTTCCTGATAAAGTGGAGAAATTCCACATGGTGGTCAGCAAGACTTCAAGTTAATTCAGAGACATGATAATCTAGGTAAATATGTATACTACATTTTATATTTCCATGTGCACATACCTTTAATTTAGACAATGGCCAAATTCTTACTTTGAATGATACATTCTTTAACTTTTTTATATATACACGGAATGACGATTATAAATGTACAATCATTTATAGGATCTTTTTATTTTGTTTTACTCATAGCATTATAGCATCTAATCTGTTTTTTTATTGTGTGTAAATGATTTAAAGTATTTCTTTTATTGTATAATCTATTGTATTAAATATTTATTATTGATTTAAATGTTTCGTTTCATTCTTCGCCACTCCAAAAAATAATATAATCTTAGGGTTTGGGAAAATAATTATTGCTCATTATGAGTACTGAATTAACATGTGAAGCTGTTCATGCAGTATTTTGATCCCATCCAAAATTTATAAATATCCAAGCGCTGTAACTGTTAAATCTTACAGCAGTCGAGAGATAGTTGACCGGGAAAAATAACCTGGGGCTATACCCGTATAGTTACAGGTTCGGTCAAATATGGATATAGACTCGTTTATGTCAGTATGTTCTCCCTGCTTGCAGTAGCGGGAAGTGGACAATCTTGAATTTTAAGAATTCCTCATTATACATAAATAAAAGGGAAGTTAAGCTTTCGATCGGTGTGTTTCCGTTATATATTGTATCAGTAAAAACCATTCATATGTCACATGACCTATATAGCTTGCATTATCAATGTGTAATATATAAAGAACCTGTTAATAGCTCTAAACAAACTTTTTTAAAGATAAATGCTACAAGAAAAAGTACCTGAACCTTTATTTATGTATTTCACCACCCCCAAAAACAGTTTCAAGCTATGGCTCTCTTCAGTGAAGAGCTAGGACATTAGATTCAAATTACTAACTAAAGCCAAACATTTATCTAATTTTTAAATATTAAGAAAAAAAACTTTACATATCTTTAAATTCAGCTGTTTATTCTAAAGAAACTATATCGGCCTGAACTAAATTCAGTGATCCCATATATTAGTATGCTTAGCAATTTAATATAGCCAAAGCCTTAATAACAAAATTATAATATTAGTAGAAACCAGTCTTATGTCACATGACCTATATAACTTGCATGACCAATATGTAATATATAAAGAGCCTGCTAATAACTCTAAACAAGCTATAAGAGAAAGTTTCAAGCTATGGCATTTATCTTTCAAAAAAACTTGTTTAAAGCTATTAGCAGGCTCTTTATATATAACATATTGGTAATGCAAGCTATATAAGTCATATGACATATGACTGCTTTTTTTAAATATAATTTTTCTATTACAGTTTTGGCTATATTAAATTGCTAAGCCTACTAATATATGGGATTACTGAATTTAGTTCAGGATCGTATAGTTTCTTTTGTTAAAGAACTGAATTTAAAGACATGTAGGTGTCTGAAGATTTACATCTTTTTCCCTAATATTGAAGAATTTAAAAACTATTTGTTGGTTTCTTCACCGGCCAATGCTTTGACACATAAAAAAAAAAAACTATAATAATTTTATTGGCTTCATTTTTTAATACTTAAGAGAAAATATAATTTCATAAAGTATTTCTTAATGACTTCCCAAACAGATTTTATTTATCAACACTTGTATAAAATATGCAGGTTTATTTTTAAAATTATTCATACTGAGGAAATTGTATAAATAAACAGAAGTGCTCACATATTTAAAACAAATAATTTAATATTAATATACAAATATAGAATACAATTATAAATTTAATATTGCAACACAAAAATATTTAAAGTAAAGAAATTATATTTATAATACATATTTATGTGTAGAACAAATAATTCCTGCATTTTTTTTTACTTTGTGTGTGTGTGTGTAATTAAACTTATGTATTTAGATTTAATAAAATTAGTTCACTTAGTTTATTAGAATATTTATTAAATTTTACTTATTAAAAAGTCATATATAAGATATTTTACACATAAACTTATCTGGATTAAATAAATTATTATTGTATTGATGTTATCTGAAATACAAAGGTATTAGGTAAGATAATGTATGTAAAATTCCATTTACATTGTCATATCCTAATATGAGTAAACATATTTTACATCCCTAAATTTATTTTCTTACTTTATAAAACCCTGAAATAAATCATTTATCAACTTTATACTTAATATTGCTAACCTTCATTTAAAACACAGAGTAAGCTACTCTTGGTTAGTTTTTATAGTGAGAAACATATTTGCGAAATATTTTATTAAAATATAACATGTAAATTTATTTATTATCTAATTAAATTTGAATGTTATAAAAGTATAGAATAGCTTTTTCTTATGAGAAAATATACAACTTTTATCTAGGCAATTGCAAAATATGTTTGTGAATCACACTTTTATTTTATTTCTACCATTTCAAATGATATTTGTATTGTGCAAGTTAATTTGTTTGAAGATTTTTTTCATATATGTATGTAATTATTAAAATCAGTCAATACTCAAACAATCCCAATATCAATAACAATCAACAATCTGATCTGTTGTCAAGGCAAACCTCTTTTAACAATAAAGGTGAAATCCAACTTTTATTTTTTTTTCATAAAATTATATTTTTAACTTTTATTTATTGTCTAATATATTTATATAGTCAATAGACAATGAAACATAAATGCTGGGATTATGTGTTATGTAGTTAGTTAATAAATATAGCATTCAAAAGTTATATATATATATATATATATATATATATATATATATATATATATATATATATTGAAGCAGTAAAATCTATTGCACATATTTTGCTTGTTTGGAACCTTCAAACAGGGATTCAAAGTCAGTTGTGTAGTAATAAATCACTAGGGAGTGCAGGTATACATATGCATGTGCTTATTTTACCTCCTGTTAGTTAAGCCTTATCCTCATTTAATAATGTCAATTTAATTATAAAATATATAAATTTCCATCACGGTAAATAATCATGCATGTGTGTGTGTGTAACAGATAAATGGTTATAATAATGTTATTAAATGTGTTCAGGTTACATATATATTTTTATTCGTGTACTATTTAATTTGAGAGAAAGTTCTAGAGAGTAACTGAAAATTTGCAAACAAAAGACATGCATTATTTGAAAAAAAAAGCTTTTGTTGGCATAGATTTATTTTAAAAGATTTACATTATTTAACATTTATCCTGTGGGTCTATTTTTAATTCA
Source organism: Epiperipatus broadwayi (assembly GCA_028023455.1). Classification (NCBI taxonomy): domain Eukaryota; kingdom Metazoa; phylum Onychophora; class Udeonychophora; order Euonychophora; family Peripatidae; genus Epiperipatus; species Epiperipatus broadwayi. Next base: position 106,898 of record JAQFVV010013377.1, read on the forward strand.
AAATAGACTGAAACGATGCTCTCTCGAACTTATATCTCATTCATATTTTAAAATAAAGGTATAACAGTTGACCATTAATGGACATCCCGGGATTACCAGAGGAAGTTGCAGTGAGTGTAAATACAGCCAAATTTTCTATATAGAACACTCTGCATTTGATTTTTTGAAGGCATTGCCGGATGAATCTATATCACTCAAAATTTTAACATTATGAATAGTGAGTAGAAAAGAAATTTGCTTCCCTGATCTTTCCAAGATCAGATCCATGCTGCTATACTCTTATGCCATCACCACATAAATACTTTGGAGACAGGGCATAAGCTTAAGAAGGAAAGTATTAGAATGATAAATCATACTAAAGAGAGAAGAGATAGAAAAATAAAGGAAGCTATATTAATTAGAAGCATTAGGCCATCTCTTAATAAAGATCATGGTTTGAAAATGTTGATTGTGTAGGGATTTCTTATTAATGAATAGGTATGTGTAAATTTTGAGGAGTGGAATAAGATATAGTTTCCAAATGAGTTCATAGAGGGCGTAAGGGTGAAGAGATTAAGGAAGTATGGAAATTTTTAAATTTTTTGAAATTGTTTCAGTTGTAGAAGAAAGGGTACTGAGATAAAAGGTAAGATTGGTTAAAAGTAAAAATTAAGAGGAAGTAAAATTGTAAAGTTATTATGTTAATATTATTTGTTATTGATTAATGTGTAATATATAAATAATCAAAATAGAAGAAATAAATTAAATTAAAACGTAAATTTTAAATTTAAATATTAATATGGAAAAATAAATGTTAAAAATACATAGAATTTTTTTTTTAAAAAATTTTAAATAAAAGAAGTTAATTGAGTATAAGGGTGGATAAAGAAGTTTTTAGATTATAGAGATAGTAAGGATCCATATTTAAGAAAATAGTTGGAGTATTTGGAATGTTGTTTTTATTTTTATATTTATATGTATATTTGTGTATGTATATGTATGTGTATATATATATATATATGCGAAGGTCACATTTGTGCTAACCTTCTAGGTTGGCACCAGAGAGAAATGTGCGAAGGTCACATTTGTGCTAAAAATTCTCTGTGATCATATCAGATCCAAGAATCTATACAAACCCATTGCCATTCAGCTAGACATCTCTGAAGCATTTGATTCAGTAGATGTCAACATCCTGCTCAATTGCCTCTCAGCACTAGACATTCCTACTCAAATCATTCAGATATTGGACAATCTACTAAACAACAGATTGGTCCACATTTCCCTGAATGGTTTCTTTACAGATGGTTTTATTCCTTCAAAATCCATACCCCAAGGATCTCCACTTAGTGGTCTCCTATTTATACTCTACTTAAACCCCCTTCTTAAACAGATTGAGGCAGAACTTCCAGGAATCTATATACCCCAGCTGAAGAAACACTGTAAAGCATTTGCTTACATGGATGATGTCCTTGTCACCTTACCCTCCCAAAAATATCTAAAACCTCTCATACAAATAATCAACAAATTTTCCGAATCCTCCAAACTTTCCTTCAACCTCAACAAGTCATCGGCCTGGAAAATCAACACCGGCAAGAAGATATCATCGCCTTTCTCAGCAGACCCCCAAAACTTTTTGGGGTTTCCCATATACAAGTCACCGCAAGCCATGTCAATACAAATACAGAATTCCATCATTGAAGCTGCCACCAACACAGTTAAAAACCTTGCCAAGGTTTATTTATCACTGCAAGGGAAAATCTCTCTCCTCAATATCAAGGTAATGGCAAAGATTAGCTATTATCTACCCATAATTAACATGACAAAGAATTTCAATACAAAAATCAACCGAATCTGTGCACGGCTGTTGTGGAATGGTAAAACAGCGGCCATAGGAATTGAACGCATGCAGCGACATAGTAAAAATAATGGTATGTCGTTGCATGCTACATTTTCTATATATTACCAAAAGTGCCACTCTCTGATCCACATCCTACAAAAGAAATTTCCCCAGATTGTAGCGGAACAACCAGTCATTCCATCTGACAGACCTCCACCTTCAAAGATAAGCTGGCTAAATCAGATACTTGACTACCTTTTCGCTCACAATGGCCACTCTTCCCTAGTATTCAGACAAAAAATCTCCATTTGGGATGCTCATGGCCTGCTATTTCCCACACAAAACTCTACCATTCCTTACCTCGGTGGTAACAATCACGTGGTCACCAGGTTTTTCAAGCATCTCAAGCTGGAGCCAAGGTTCCTGGACTTTCTCATAAAAATCAACCTATATTCACTCCAGACAAACTGGTTCCTGCACTACAGGAGATTCCTCAAGAATATAGATCCTATGTGTCACAACTGCCATAGAACCTGTGAAACCTTTGATCATATGATAAATGATTGCCCAGCATATGACAAAATCAGAACTTTCATTACTTACCATTGCCACATTTCCCTGAACAAAATCTTAAATATTAAATGCTGCTTCCTGTCCAGGGATTATGTCACCACAAGACTCTCAACCTTTCTCACTTATGTCATCTGGTTGGCCAGATGTCGCAACAAGTTTACCTTTCCTCATCCCAAGCCTGAAGACACATTCATTTCCAAGCTAAAGGAATTTCGCCATAAGGACAGAATAATCTCTTCCAGATTTTTATTTGACAACACATGGAGCCTGATTAAGCTGGATTAACAACACCAGTAACCACATCAGAACATTTGGTTGCATGACTAACATGGATAACTATTATTTTTGATTTACAATTGTATCATTATTACATATGGTTTTTTCAATAAAATTATTTATAAATAAATAAATGGCTAAAGGTAATTAGGTGAGAAAAATGAATTGTGATATAATCTAATATTTAAATTGAATTTTTAGGAAAACTAAACTTAAATTGTGATGTAATTTGCTAGATAAATTAGGATTTTAACAAAATTAAAATTTTAAATGGGTATATTGATTGGTGGAGTTTTGGACTATATGTTTAGTGGTAGATGTTTGTGTATAGTAGAGGATTTACATGTCATAATAGATAGAAGCATAAATATATTATTAATTAGAATTTACTTTTCTATATTTTATTTATAAGTTACTGATTATATATTGTCTTAGAATCTTATGATTTAAAAATGATAAAGATTGTTTGTAATAGTAAATAACATTTCTAAAATTGATAATTAATACTTAATTTTTTTTTTTACTATGTTTATTATATTCAAACATTTTATTGTTAACATTTTTATAAATAATATTTCTGGCAAGCTTCCAAAGTTGATTGTCATAGAAACACAGAGGGCATAAGGGAAGAAAGACACAGAGTTTAAAACTTGAAAGTAAAAAAAAAGGCTCCGAGGAAGAAGATAAAAAAACTTAAAGGAATCAATAACTCTCTAAGAGTATTATATAAGAAACATCATGAGGATTCTCAGAATACACCTATGAAGAATTTTTTTTGTTATTATACTATTGGAAGGATATAAAATGAGGAAATAAACAACCCCCCAGAGGGATACCAGCCTTCAATTTTCTGCCAAGGCAATGGTCCATTTTCACCACTTCAAAATGCCTGGAGGACATGTAAATTAAATTATTATGATTTATTTTAAAATATAACTAAAGCTGATTAATATTAAAATGGCAAAATTGTGTAAAATAAAGCCAGTTCAAATTTTTTCATTAGACGCTAAAACCAAATGCTTAATATTAAATTCTAATCATCTTCTATCAATCTTCTGCAAATTAAAATTTAAAATAAAAAAATTTATCTACTTAATTTATATCAAGAAGATAATTTTCTACTGTATAACTTTGCTATTCACGTATATATAGTAAAATAATGTCAATGCATGCAAATGTCATTTTTAACGCCCGTCACGGAATTCTAGGATTAAAAAAAACCTCTTATCATTCTTAACAAATTATTCTTTAACAATGGATAGACTTTTTTTTTATGTTATAATTTACCGTTGTTTTTAAAACTAATATGTATGTTTCTTTCAACTTTCAATTTTTTAAAAAAAAACTTAACATGTAATAATGGGATATTGACAAATAATTTTTTTTTGATTACAATAGATGTATAAACAATTTTTTTGTTGTTGTTTTGTGTTCTTTTAAAAAAAAAAAAATATCATTAGAGTATGATAATTTATTATTTTGTATGATTTAGAAATTATATAATAGGTGATTCTAGATATTCAGATGTGTGCATGATGCTATAAATTATTATTTTAAAGATGTCGTATTTATTATGCAATTTAGTTAATGAGGTATATTCAAAGAAAATAAAGAATTAAAACCTTATCTGTTATAAGTTATAAGTTCGGTATATAGGAAGTATATTGAATGTGAATTGAAGGTAGAAATAGTCAAGGGACAATTAGATTATGTAGATTAAGTTTGGAGATATTTGTTAATCCCTAAGCATATAGGTATAAGTGTTTGGTTATTATTTTTCCCTGCCTTTATTTATTTTGTATAGTTACTGTTAGATGACTTACACCGATTGTAACAGATAAATGTTATATAATTTTTTATAATATGTAAAAGATGATTGATTTGTGGCATCATACATGTTTATAAATAATCTAATAAAATATATTTCATGAATACATTATGTTTACAATATAATCAAATGCACATATTCGAAGATATATATGATTAACATATTAAATAGTAGTCAATTTTGATTTTACTTTAGAAGAGATGTAATTGGTTATCAAGGTGCATAAATAATATTTTTTTTATTATAATTATTTCTTTTGTCTTTTATTTTTTTTATTATTTTAATAAATATTTTAATGAATTAAAAGTCCAAATGAATTGTTTGACTAGTTACATTTGATTCTCTATTTCCACACACACACACATACATATAGTTAACATAGCATAGCCCTAAAATATATATATTTGCCAGTAGAAGTCAATTTATTTAATTTGTCTATTGGTAATAAATCTTAGTATTACAATGCTAATAATATATTTTACTTTGCTTGGAATAGGTGGTGATTTGGATAAAAAGATACCCAATCCTCATCATTGTCTATACCATAATAAATGTAATAATTGTCAATTTTGCAACAGTTTTAGTATTGAATAGATGCTCTGAACATACTTAAATTAATCTTATAGTATTATTGTTTATAGATGTTTTTATCATCCTTGTTGGCCTCATATATAAAGACCATATCCTATAATCTCAACTGAGCTAGGCCATGGAGTGGTTGCAATGTAAAACCTTTTAAATAAGTTTAAATATAATTTATAATTATAAATTTTATTCTATTTTGCATAGATTTGGCGCCTGGGCAATTATAAATATAATAAAGTAATAAGTGAAGAAGATGGAGGTTATAGGTGAGGGTTAATATATATATATATATATAATTGAAATAATATTTTTAACGGTTTATAAACAATTACAAACAATCTTAATATCCGCAGAAATACTTTTGGTTACTTTCTAACCTGCCTCAACTGCCATTAAATTCAAATTCCATGAATCTCGTATTTTAATGTTAGAAGCTTGTCGATTTATTAAATGCGTTTTATTCCCGTTTATAAAAATTGCCTCTTTAATTTTTCTTTTACTATGATTTCTCTCTTCATGAAGAATTTTCACATTTTCAAAATTAAATTTAAATTTATATTTACATGTTTTTTCGTGATCAAAGAAAAAACATGTAAATATGAATTTAAATTTAATTTTGAAAATGTGAAAATTCTTCATGAAGAGGGAAACCATAGTAAATGAAAAATTAAAGAGAAAATTTTTATAAACAGGAATAAAATGCATTTAATAAATCGACAAGCTTCTAACATTAAAATACGAGATTCGTGGAATTTGAATTGATGATGTTTGCTTCCGCTTTTGGTTTTTGAATTTAATGGCAGTTGAGGCAGGTTAGAAAGTAACCGAAAGTACTTCTGTGGATTTTGATTGTTTGTAATTGTTTATAGACCATTAAATATATTATTTCAATTATAATTACAATATTGTTTTTAATTAAAGGATATTTTATTTATTTTACACACACACACATATATATATATATATGAATAGGTATTAAATTTATATTAATTGTATGTTTAAATGTTGTAGCTCTGATGACTGCTGGACAGTTGAAACTGTAAGAAAAGAAATAAAATAAATCTTATATTAACTGCATTGTACAGTGTAAATTAAGGAGTATATGGTGTATTATAGTATATAAATTATTAAGTCATGTTTTTTATTATTATTTTAAAAAAATGAATGTAATAAGTAAAATTAGATTTTTGTTTTGTTTTGAAAAATAACTACACTTTTAAAAAAAGCTAAAGGTAATAATAAATATTACGATATGGTTTTAAAAGTTATTTTTAAGTGTTTGGTAGATGTAAATAAATATGAAAATTAACTAGGAATTAAATAATATAATAAATTGTTGTTTATTTTTAACTTTGATTCTGAATTGTTGGTTAGGGATGTAAATAAGCTAGCAGAGCATTGTTTAGTTAACCAATCAAGGGAGTAATTTATTCAGGTATAAAAATCAGTGCATAATTATTTTTGGGGTAATACTACAACTACTACTCCTTCTATTAACTAAGTGTGCTGTATTAAACAACTTAACTTCTATTAGTTTGCAGTATAAAGATTAAGAGTATCATTAATAGTCAATTATATTAATTTCCACTTCCAAGAAAGTACAGTAATTTATTATAAGATTGTATAATACAGAGATGCCATGCTAAAAGCTAAATAATTCCTTATTGTCCGATATATTAAGCTTGATCTTAACATCACATTAAACATGAATAGATCACCACTATATTTAAATTTATATAAAAAATGTCAAAATTATTATGTTTCCATTAGGCATATAATTTTGCTTATATTAATTAATAATGGTAATTTTATATTGAGATTAGCAAATTGGATGTCACATGGGAGGTTTAAAGGAAATTTGCCAGAAATTAAAAGTAAAAAAAAAATCCTTTATTCAGAAGTCTGATTTTAAAATTAAGACTAAAGAAATAAGATAGTAACATTTGAAAAAAACCTTTAACTTGATAAAAGTAATTATTTTGGAAATGCAGAAATGTTTCTTTATGAAGAAATATTTAATAATCTATTTTAAAAATATTGTAATAATTTTAAAGATGTAAAGACCAAGACCATTATCGAAACATTTCATATTTTATTAAAAGGAATTTTTTAAAATAGGTTACAAAATTATCCTATTATTAATTCATGTATGCTGGTCATACAAAAGATGTTAAAAAATTATTTATGGAAATATTTAAATATGTAGTAAGTGTCGAGGAACACTGAATTAGTGTTATCGTTCCAGGGACACTATAAACCATCATGGGATTTGAATGAAATTAACACAACTTTAAAATTATTTTATTATATGATATTGAAAAGTACTTTCAATAATTATGTTAAATTAATGGGAACCATGAACTATTATTTTATAAACTTTTAGGATCAGATTCATGGTTCTTTATGAAGCAATCTGGATCCTTACCTTATTTTATTTTTTTGAAAATTGTCATTCATTTTGTTTTAAAAGTGGAACCAACAGAGCATGCATGATTATGGCATCATTAGAAGTTTCATCAACAAGTGCTGGGAAGGTAAAATACCCAAGAGGGAAAAAAGACATTTTTCTTTAATGAACTATGGACAAAATTGTGTTTTCATAAATATGATTTTTGAATTATTCTTTACTAATTTTAATGTTAATGCTTATTCATAGGTTAGAGATAGGAAAGGAACATAAAAATATTAAACTACTTACTAACATAGTGCTTAGATTCTTATAAAAAAATATTTAATCATTTTAAAAAGACTTAATGTTTTAAGTGTGATAATAATGAATGAAAGATATACTATATAATGTTTTATTTAGTTTGTGGACCAGAAAACGTCATTTAAGTGGTCAACCAGTAGAAAGATCACTTATGGTAATAATTATAAAATATGTATTTTTTTATTTTAGATGGTCAAATTATTATTATTTTTTGTGTGGATGTGTAAAAACGTATAAATACACGATGCATACACAAAGCTTATAGGAGTTTATTTATTTAAAAAATATGCATACTTTTATCTTATATTATAAATATATTCTAATGTAATGGGAATATAATTGTATGATTCTATCATGATTGAACATAATGCTTATTTTAAGTGGTTAATATATTAAAGTATTATGTCAATACTAATTATTTATATTTTGGTTTAAGAGTTATTAAAGAAAGGAAGCAATCTTTTTTTACTAAGCAGTTAGGTCATTATTTATATGCAAATTTATTTATTGTTGTAAAGATGTGTAAGAATTTTAGCGATGTAGAGTGATAAATCTCTAAAGAAGTTATAATGATAGTGACATGAAAGTAAATTAAATGAAACCAAGATGATGTTTTATCTAGGATTAATTAATATGGGAACTAATATAATTGATGATGATGATTATGCAAGTATAGATAACAGCTCTATATCTTGTATATTTTCCATGGCAGTATTTTCTTCGTGCTGAAGTTAAATGTTCCATAGAGCTGAATAAATAGCCTGGACATTATATTTTGTGGTGGAGATTATTAGACAAATAAGTCATACCTCATTTTTATACACTGTTACCATGATGATTATATAATAGATGTACTAGTAGGATAGATTATTTTATTTTGTATGCCTATGCATCTGTTCGCAATCAAAATTTGTAGTATTACATCATATATGATTGTATTTAGAATAAGAAACGATAAATAATTTTGGAGGTGTGGATCGTATTGAAAAGAATAAGATAAGTTGTCTTACTTGAAGTAAAAATAGAGATGAATACAAAGATTATAGGAATAAGTTTATCAGGAAAAGAATCATAAAAATTTTCATATTTGAAATTGATTATTTTTTTATAAAGATGTGTAAGTGATAATTAAAGTGAGTTTGTAAAAATATTGAATAACTGTTAAGTATTTTAAAACTTACATATAACCCCATATTTTTGACAAGTAATATGATAAAACTGAATCGTGTTAAAGTGATACAGATAATTATAGTTTTTTGTAAAGGTTATTCTGTAACAATGATATACACCAACACATACATTTTATCTGATATTAAAGTAATATTAAATCAGTAGTATAAATAGACAGCTATGATGTTAATTAAATTTATTCATATTATTAAGTTGGGAATAACTACATGATATGTTAAATTATTTCAAAAGAACTAAGTACAAGTTAGTAGATGAATATTAAACTGGTTATTTTTTTCATTTTGTATCTTGAGTTTACCAAATTAATGTACATGTAACAGAAATAAATTATATTAATATTTTAATAAGAGATATGTAATTTTTAAAAAAAATGTTCCATAACTTTTTTTTTTATAGTTTATTTCTGAAAAATATACAAAGTATCATGATGTAAAGTTCATTAGTAATGTAAATAATGTACATAAGTTTATTGTTGAAGTTATTAATAAAATTTGTTAAACTTGTTTTATAAATCTTAGTGTTGACTCAATTTCTCCACATCACAGATACATAATCACAGATAATTTGAATTTTAAATATAATATTTTCACAACATAAATAAGATTATTATTTAAGAGTTATAACATTATCTTGATATGATTTCTTCAAGAAACTTCATTTGTCATATTATTATGGTCATAGAATAATAACAAGATATTTACACAGAATTATATTATTATTGGTTGCCACATATTCTCAGATTATAAGAGTATACCACATATTTCTATGATGCCATGTGAATAATAAGAAAATTATATTATATTACCTATTATTATTATTCATAATTAGTGTTATAATGGGAAAATAGATAAGATTAAATTATTATTATTATTAGCAGCAGCAGTAGCAGTAACAGTAGCAGTAGCACTAGCAGAAGCAGCAGCAGCAGAAGCAGTGGCAGCGGTGGTAGCGGTAGAGGCAGTAGCGGTAGTGGCAGTAGCAGTAGTAGCAGTAGCGGTAGTAGCAGTAGCGGTAGTAGTAGTAGCGGTAGCAGTAGCAGCAGCAGCAGTAGTAGTAGTAGTAGTAGTAGTAGTAGTAGTAGTAAATAAGCATTTATTTTTATATGATGCTATGTGTACAATTGTATTACATTCAAAGATCAGCCTTTCAAGCTAATTGTGCAAAACATCTTTTGAGAGTGTTAAATAATAAATGAATACTTCTCTCTACAATACAAGATATAGTATTAATGCAGGAATAAAAGGAATCCTCTTATTCCTACGACTCAAATTCTTTCACCGACATTATTCATTCAAACATCGTAAATAGTAATTTAAAATGAGAATTCTACTCTCACGCTTTCCTCTACAGTACTTCAGATTTGCTCATATAAAAGAATTTGAGTTGTAGGAATAAGAGGATTTCTTTTATTCCTGCATAAATACTATATCTTGTATTGTAGAGAGAAGTATTCATTTATTATTTAACACTCAAAACACGCATGCACAATTAGCTTGAAAGGCTAATCTTTGAATGTATTATTATTATTATTATTATTATTATTATTATTATTATTATTATTATTTATTTATTTATTTATTATTAGTATTAGTCATATGTATTTGAGAATAATATTAAATCCCTTATCATGCTTAATTACAGATATTGCAATTGCTTATAATTATTTTAAAAGAACCTGAGATTATTTGAGCTAAATTATTTAGTTAAAGAGATGAAGATTGTTTTATTGGGATAATTTTAATTAATTAAGTAGTTATTGAAGACATACTAATGCTATAGATTTAGTGTTTAAGATAATAAGGGGGAAGACAGTATTCTTATGCCATTGAGGTAGTATCCTATGGGATATTGGCTCAATGTATTTGTCATGCCACTTGTAAACTAATTTGATGGTCTCATGATTTTTATTAGATATTTATTTATTTAATTTATGAAACCTAACCATATTAATATTTATTAATTAGAGCTAGTTTAATAATATACAGTATTGGAGAATATACTTTTTATTGATTAGATACATCTTAGATGAGTATAATTATTTATCTGAGCTAGACTAAATTAGTATTACATATTTCCTCTAAAGTGAGGGTACAATATATATATATATATATATATATATATATATATATATATATATATATATATATATATATATGCAAATTTATAAATAAATATTTAAAAATACAGTATTTAAAAGCTTATAAAAAATATATATGTATAACAGTCACTTAGGAGCGGTTTCAACTAACTTGTAGCTTTGTCAACTATCACGTTTAAAATGTCAGCTTTCCCATTATTCAATGATGTCAACTTTCCCATAATTCTGTGATCTTAATGTTTGCTGCTTGCCTATTAACCAAATATTGCTTGTATTTACATATTAACATCGCCTCATTAATTTTCCTTTTATTATTATTTCTTCCAGTTTAATTTGCGTATATTATTTGAAGAAATACAGACATCGATTTATATTATATATATCAGTATAGTTTAAAATAGATTTAAATGTAATAATAGTATGAAATGTTTAAATGTTAGTATAAAATATTAAAAATTATATTTAAAATTATATAGCAATTAATTTTTTTTAATTCAAGAGAAATTAAATCATATAAATTATGTTAAAACTATCTCAATAAATAATAAAAAATATATGGAATATGATTGTAAAATAACTCAACTATACTAATGTTAAAATAGATTTTAAATAATTACATTAATAATACAGTTATACAAATATTAAGCCTGTTTCAAGATGTAAAATTCAAAAGTAATGGAGAAATCCAAGCAAGTTAATAATTGCAATGTTTGGAACTTTTTATAATTTTGTCAACTGTTGGTGGCCTAGTGGTTAGCATAGCTTCCTTCTAAGCAGCTGGCCCAGGTTCACTTCCCAGTCAACACTTTCACATATAAAATGAGATCTGAAAAGTTTTAAAAATACGTGATTATCAGAGGTACTAAAAACAAAAAGTCAAAAATAATAAAATTAGTCAGTTTGGATTTATCTTTTACTCAAGCTGCATTGAACTAATATTGGGCTGACCAAGTTGAAAAAAAAAACAACTGCCAGAAATCTAATGCAAACACTTTCTAAATTTGACCAAAATGTTTACAAAATAACTCTACTAATTCAATTGTTATTAATTTTCCTTTTTTCTGATCCAACATAATATCAAGTGAAATAAAAATACACATAGAATAGGATTGTTTTAAAAATAACATTTAGCTTTATTACTGCCAAGGATGCTTTCCATATATTTTTGCTATATAGTGTTCAATGCAAAATGATAAGAGATGTAGAAATCTCAAATTTCAAAGAGAAGAGATTGATAAAAGACATTATAGCCAATTGAAAAGAAATGTGATTATAAAATTGTAAATACCAAAACAAAAATAAGGCATTGTAACCATTAAAAAGTGTGTTAACATGTTAGAGAAATAACAGAGAAATAACCAAATCAATAAACATTCATTGCAGTAAAATAATTATATAGCTAGCTGAAACCCTTAAGGTTTAAAATTATAAAATAAGTAAATTTAATATTCATCCCAGTTTTCAAAAATATTGTTAATTGTAAAAATATTCCCATCAATATAATTTGAATAACAATGGGTTTTATATTGGGTTGAGCGGTTGTAGTGCTACTGTCATTAGCAGCAGCTAATTGATTGAATTTTTTTTTTACACTGCATAAAAACTATATGCATAATGTTAACAGAAATCCAAGCATTCAATGCTGTTTGAATTCCTCTTTAAAATGGCATATCTCAAGTTGAAATTGGATAAAATGTGATATTTTTATTAATATTTCTATTAATAGGTTCATTTAATATTTTTATTTTCTGATCAGTTCACTAGTTTGCACAAAGAAGACAAAGGTAAAAATTTTTAATTGGCCAGACTTGTTACTAAAATGGATTAAAAATGTGCTGATAATTCACATTTCATGGCTTTCATCCCAATAAAAATGTAATCAAAATATTGAGTCATAAGTATACAATTTTTATTTTTTAATTATTTGAATAGTATTTTTAATTTTTATTAATTATTTGATAAATGATATAATTTATTCATGTGTTTGTGTTTATATTGCTGTGACTGTGTAGTATATAAATTAGATAATATTAAACCATTTATGCTCTTTATTATACAATGTATAAATTTGTTTTCAAATATAACAAAAATAGTTTATAAATAAATCAATTATTTTATATAGTGTGATGTTAATAAACTGTAATAGTTAAACAGCACTAAGCTGTTGCACATGCGCTTTGCAGATTTTAACTTCAAATGACTGAATACTAACACTTCAAACATATGATAAAGTCTTTGGGAAAAGATAGTAATTTTGGGGCTCTGATCCAAGTTTGAGACAAACTTATTTTATAAACATAATGATTCTTAAAAGGTTTAATAATTTATTAGCATATTTATATTTTTTAATGTGTTAGTGTTTGCTCTTGAAAGCCTGTGTTTGTATAAAAAGTAATGATTTTTATATATAGAAATTAGACAGCAGTGTAATGTAAATTTTAAGACTGATTGTCAGATGTCAGAAAGGTTGCAGTTGATAAAGCAATCACAAAATTTACCGGATGTAGTACCATGTGAAAATATAAATACTTAAATCCAAAAAAGAGATATTTCAAATGGTGTATGTGAAGATACCACAATAGTTTTGTATATACTACATGGAATTGTATGCAGGCAAATAATCAAATTCTGACTCTGCCTATGCTTTGGTATTCATGCTGTAGAGTCAGTAGTTCTGCCATATCTTGCATCACCTTATTTTCAAGTCTATAACTAGGAAATGAGGTATATGCAAATAAATTATATCTCTGTGAGACAATAATATAACATGATAGCATGACTGGTGTGGATAAAGAATATAAACATCACTGGTGTACACAAAAAATATAAAATGAAGAGATGATACCCCATTTATCACTGATAGAGACAATATCCTATAATTTCTAGTTTAAAATAGACAGTAAGCCAATTTCTATGATGACAAATGCATATCCATCTTTTGAAAATGATTTGTATTGCATCTTTTGTTAGGATAAATCTTTTTCTTTTAGATTCCTCGAGATTTATTAATTTTTGGGATACAAGATAAAAATAAAGAATTCTTATGCTCCTAGTTTTGGAGATTCTGAAGCTATGGATTATAGTAAGTTTATTATATTTAGTTTGAATGAAAATTTTGTGAGAAATACAAAGAAATTATCAATGAAAATGTAATTTAAACTTAATTAATGGTAAGTGAGAAATTATAAACAAACAATAAAGTATTAATTATTTTGGATGTTGAAATTACCTTTTTCCTTATTTTTTAATGGTAATCATTAATTGTCTTAGCCTTATTTATTGTTTTCCTTAGTTTTTTTAGTTTCTATCATTGTAAAGCTTTTTGATCTAACATTATTAAAACTGAAGTTATTATAAAAATAGTGTCTCAAGCCAATTTTTTACAAATTCAATATGGTGCCAAGGACCATAACTGAGTTATTGTAACTAAACCCTAATGTTTAAATAACTAACACTAATAGCATTTCCTAATAATAAAATTACTGTATGGGACTAAATCATCTGTACATTATAAATAACTATTAATTAACTTTGCACTATTTTATTAATTTCTGTTATAGCTGAATATTTTTAATGTAACTAATATCAAACTATAATCTAATGAAATTATATTACATAAAAAAATCAAATACCATGTTATGAAAAAAAAATAATGTGATGGGAACAAATAGTTTAGAGGCACAAAACTACCAAGTATACTCATATTATAGTAACTGGTATGAGAGTACCACTGAACATGTAATTTAGCATTAGACCAAAAAGATTATTTTCTATGATCATAGTATAACACAGCCACATAATATTTTATAGCATAATCTTTCATGGACTAATAAGTCCAGTAATTTTTTCCCCTGAGGATGCAATTGTTGTCAATACTTTAGTTATATATTATGATAACAAGAGAGACATGCAAGTATGAATATACATAATCTTTATTATACTTTTCCTTTCTTTATTTGTCTTCCCAATCCTATCTGTTTACAATCTGAACTGGCTCAATCTATTTTAAAAACAAATACTTTCCTATTAGTGCAATCTCTTGCCAATTGTTTAATGATACCATTATTCTAACATTATAATATTCCCCAAGGAAATATGCCCATCACTAACCTATGATCAACAAACGCTTGACATTATTGTTGTCATCTCATCCAAATAGGGGCAATGTTCAGGCATATTATATAATAGTTGGTTAACTATGTATAGCTTAACTCAAAACCTTCCCTTGCTAATGTTAAATAATTTAAGTTTAACCACTTAATGATGGCATAGTGTTTTTTGTTTTCTTATATCCATCGATTTTACTTTTATATCCACTTATTATGGCATAAATGTCCTGTGTTTTTATGACCAGAATTTAAATTGACTATAACCTACTTTTTATCCCTCCATAATCTAGAAGTTTACATTTATGAAAACAAAATCAACATACGCTTGAGTATAATAAAGATAATAAAATAAAATAAAAAAGCAAAAAATGAAATCAATATAAAAAAACTACCCCCTCCAAAATTTATACCAACATAATGAATAAATTATTTAAAATAATCATGTACTCTAATGTAGAACCTTTTATGAATCTGCAGTAGCTAATATACATAAAACATAACTGATGAAGTCTATATTTTGCTAATCACAGCTGAAAAGTTCACTTTATAAACAAATTACAATTACCCATTTGTTGATCTGCTGTTAATATAAAATAAATTGGCATGAACCATCCATTTCCCCAAAATAGTTGGTGTCTATCTACTCATCAAATTTACTCAGAAGGACACAGTCTAGGGGTTGTCATTGTTTCAAAAATCTTTCTATGGGTTGATAGTTTTCTAAAAATCGTTGTGCAAATCCTCTTGATTCTGGCAAGCTGGCTTTATACTTTTCCAGAGATGAAAATTCCTAGGCATACTTTAAGTGCAGCTCAGGAGATGGTTTCCTTTTGAGAAAGAAATACATGATTCTCTCTAGTTGGTGAACATTTTTATAACAACTTGCAGAAATAACTTTCAGTAATAAGTTTTATCAATCAATCCCTGAACAAAAGAAGACTCTATTTTATACTTTTTTCAATTCTCTTTCTCTGCACTTGTATTTAATTGTATTTTCTGAATAGGATTTGCACCTTTTTGGTTTATTTTTAGCAAAAATTTGATACTTTAATTTCTGTCCTTTTTTTTCAGAATTTGTAATTTTATAAAGTTCTTAATTAATTAACAAAATTTACAACAAATACTCTCTTACAATGCTTTTAATTATAGACTGGTATTTAGCTTAGGTTTCAGCAATCATTTAATTGTGACCTTTTCTAATTTCCTCAACCCCCGTTTGTGTTAGAATTTCAACAAAAAAGCTTTTAATAACAAATACTTGTCAAGTGTTGTTAGCCGAGAGGTCATTACAGCAGCCTTGCAAGCAAGAAGTTGGTTGCAGACAGTTGTGGGTTCGCCTCCTGGCTGTTGCTATGACATATGAAAAAAAACCAATAACAAATACTTATAATTCAAGACAAAATGATTTTAAATTTTTTTTAAAAAAAATCAAACTTGAAAATCTGATTTCTTAGTGAGATTAAAAAAACTTTTATTAGATTAATTATTTATGTATTTACATATGAGATAGCAAAAAATACCATCTCATTATTTCTCTCTGAAAAGAAAAACTAAAAAAACAATCTAAGTACCTTATGCAACCTTTCACTCCTTTCTCTTTAAATAGTGTTAGACTCTGACTTTCTGTTTTTTTCATACCATAAAAGAATGAAAATCACTCCATTGAATAATCTGCTATGCTATCATTTTTCTCTGTTCAGGTCTTTTCTCTAATCACTCTCTTCCAAAACTCTTGTTCTCCGCTACATTGACCTTTTTGGATCAAGCTGGGACATGACATTTAAGTAGTAATTGCTCTACTCAACCATAATGTAAATGCTCTGGAGCAATACCTGTAGACTCATGACACATACAATTAATGATCTTTATTATCTGGCATAAACAGTAAACCAGAAGCAAGGGCTCCAATTTATTCATAATCCTCACATGGATTAGACTGAGGATTACAGATGGAGATTAAAATATGAACATTTTTGATGATCCCATTCTTTCCATTATTTAGATATAAATGGCATAACATGGTCACTTAAAATTGCACTTTTCCTACTTAGGCAAACTGCTTCATTTTTAGCATGTTCATAAAATCTTTTTTGCATCAATTTCTCACAACAGAAACACTTTTACTATTTTAAAA
Organism: Epiperipatus broadwayi; assembly: GCA_028023455.1. Lineage (NCBI taxonomy): Eukaryota > Metazoa > Onychophora > Udeonychophora > Euonychophora > Peripatidae > Epiperipatus > Epiperipatus broadwayi. Next base: position 124,218 of record JAQFVV010013377.1, read on the forward strand.
AGACATTGTACACTACTAATAACTATTTACATTTGGTAAAACAAAGGTAACAGACCATAAAAATCTATGGGCTAGTAACTCATTTGGGTTCTTGTGTTCTATAGAAGACATAGTTTGAGCATAATTTTTATCTGTTTTACTTTTTTGGCATTCCTGACAACATTCCAGGGTAGAATAACAGAACGGTACATATTTTGGCCAATAGTACAATCATTTTAAGATTTTGTAAACTTTACATGAACCATAATTCCCTAAGACTGGTACATATTATCAAATGAATTTTGGAGTACAACAACCTTCCACCCATGTTTTTCCATCTTTACTTTATACATCAACAGCCCATTGGTTATTTTGTACTGGTGCAGTTTTTCTTCCATCAAGAATTACAAGCTGGCTGGAAGTGGCACTGTTGCATTATTGTATCAAATCCTTGCATGTGGCATTTTATGCTTGCAGAACCTTCAGTCACTTCATTTTTCTACAGATGCTTCATGGGTGATTGCTAGAATAGTCAATTGAGCTCTTTCTAGTGTTAAGTTTTGTCATTTGTTCTATATCAGATTTCTGCTCAATATCTATGGTACTATATTATCTGTTCTGCGGCAATGAACTACCCAGTAATGGAACTTCAGCAGGTATAAGGCTCATCTTATAAGCCTCTTGTTCAATAAGTAGCATCTATTTATAAACTCTAAGCTCTTATGATTTGTAAATATTATGATCTCTGACCCTAATAATAAATGTTTAAGCTTACTGAAGGCCCATACAATAGTCAATGCCTACCTTTCAGTAGTAGGGTACTATATCCTTGATTCAATATTCTACTTAAGGTATAAAACTTGCAGTATTCTTTTTTGAATTTCTCTGGAATAATATAGCTCCCAACTTTAACGGTATCTGTTTTAAGATTAAGGGTTTGCTGAAATATGGGTAGGCTAACCTAACAGTTCTTACAAAAAAAAATAATTTTCTTGAACACATTATGGTACTTACTTTAGTGTTCATAGAAAAGCTTTCATAAAATTGTTGGTAGAAATTACATATCCATAACAATGACCTAATTTGTTTTCTATGATTAGGTTTGGTCAATCTAACTAACTAATGCCTCAATCCTATCTGGATGGGGTCTCACACCTTTGTACTAACAAGATGTCTCAGAAAAAATGATTTCCTCTTGCAGGTTATTGCTTTTCTTTAAATTAATCATTATATTTTTTGTTGATAATCCTGTAGGAAAGTGAATAATTTTTTCTTCAAATATTCTTGGGGTGTTTCTGACACTATCACCTCATTATTCAAGTAGTACATGATAAATTCTATTACTCTATTGAACAAACCTGATCCAAATCATCATATCAGCCACAACCTGCTATTCACAATGAAACACAATATATTTTTGTTTTTCAAAGTGCAATGGCATTTGCCAATAACAACATGTTAAATCAAAAGATGAAAAATATTTCAATGTAGGCACATCCCAATCAGGTATAGTATTGACATTTAATTGACATGCATCTAAACAGTCTTATAGATCCATCTTTTTTATAATCACCTATGAGTTTATATATGAAGACTGTTGTTTCTTAATGATCCATCATTCTTACAACTGTTATATTTGACTGTCTACTTCATTCTTATATTCAAATGAGACTGAGTACAACCTTTGCTTTTACTTTTATTCACTGTATGTAACCCTTCTATGATTCCAGGTTTTGTTGCAAACATTTCTTTATACTGCTGTAAAATATCTCCAGTTTGTCTTTTCTAGTTAGTATTTATCCTCCCAAACTTAAATTTATTTTTTAACTCTTTATGTACATAATCTTCTATAATATATGTTACCTTATTATTATCTCACTTGATATGATGATAAACCAAAACTTTTTCATTTTCTATTCTTTCTGACTTATCACATAATTTATTTTTATCCCACTTTGATGCTCAACATCAAGACCTCCAAGTATTACATTGTCTATCAACCCTGGCATTGATAATAATGTAATTTATTATTTTAACTCCCACTTGTATTTCTACATATACTTGTATATGGTCCAGCTTTAGTCTTTTACCACTTGCAATGGTTATTTCTGTTTTTAGCAGGAACACTTGTATTTCACCTCTGTGACTCTTAATTCAGTTTACCATTTTATTAAAGGTTATAAAAATCTGACTCTGAATTCAGCAGAACTTGTATTTCAATCCTCTGTACTTTTATTGGGCTCACCAGGCAAGTCTGTTCAGCCATCATTGGGACCTTTTCTTCTCAATGCCTACATTTAAAAGTTTAGGTTTACCGTTTTTGTTCCTCCTTTTTTTTTCATCTCTAAATGCTTCCAGTCTTCTAACCCTTTTCTATAATACAACTCAATCTGTTTTGTATATTTTCTGGTGTATTTTTTTTATTATTCACATTATCTGGGTTCCAACATAGGATATTCAACCAAAATTTTAAATTTGCCATTTGTTTCAAAAAATATAATCCTATTTCTTCTCTTTTCTATATCTTTCCATTTCTAAGTCCCTTCACATCTTTTTTCTTTTTGTACTCCACAATGTATACATTAATGTCTTATTATACTGCTTGAAGTTGTCCAGACTTTTATGTATAGTTCTCCATCAAATTTGTGTCATCTCTTGTAAATAATGACTTGCTATAATTATAATTTTTCTTCTACTTTATATAAGTAGAAAATGGGATTTTTTTATATCTCCGCTAAATGCTTTGATTTTAAATCTCTTTTGCAGTTTTTACTTCTTACTATTTTTAATTTTTTTTTCATAATCTTTTAAACTCCCCTAATCCTGCTTTGGGATCCAATCTCACTCTTCTGCCTACACTTGAATGTTTTCCTTAACTCAATCCTTATCCTTTTTTAAGGTCATTCTATTAAGAAGTCCTTGGGAAACCATTTTCTCATGCTTGACCACTCCCATCTATATGGTAATACAAAATGGTTTAGAGCCACATAACTACCAAGATTAACAAATAATAGTAGCTGGAACAAGGAGGCCACCAGGCTAGACTGAGAAGATTATTCTATGATCATAGTATTTATTTATATATGTAACATGACCACATATTATATAGTGTAATCTTTTACACACTAATATTTCTGGTAGATCTTTTCCCCAGATGATTCATTTGTTGTCAATACTATACTTATATACTAAAATAACACGAGAGACATGCAAATATGAATATACAATTATTTTCATCATAATTTTTCTTTTTTATTTCCCTTCCCAAATCCATCTCAGTGAAATCTGAACTGGCTCATTCTATTTTAAAATAAAATACTTTCCAATTACCACAATTGCTTACCATTTGTTTAATAATACTATTATTCTAAGATTATAATAATCTTTCCTGAGGAACTACATCCATCACTAACCTATGAAAGACAAATGTCCAACTTTACTGTTAGCTTCCTGTCCAAATAGGACTGACTGTTTAGACATTATATAATAGTGACTTAACTGTATATAGTTTAACTCAAAATTTTTTTTTTGCTAATGTTAAATAATTTAAGATTTGCCAGTAAATGATAGCATGCATGTTTTTGTTTTCTTACGTTTGTCAATTTTGTGATCACATCCACTTATAACAGCATAAGTGTCTGTAGTTTTTTATTACTGGAATTTAAACTGACTATAATCTTTTTATTTCTCAAAGATTGAGTAGTTCACATTTGTGAAATCAAAATCTACATATACTGGAATAAACAAAAAGAATAAAATAGAAACATAAAAAAATGAAATCAATATAAAAACTTAACCCCTCCAAAAATTATGCCAAAATAATTAATAAATTATTCTAAATAATTTTATACTCTATTATTAATACTTTTATGAATCAATAGTAGCTAATATACATAAAACACAACTGATTAAGTTTATTTGTATTTTTACATTGGACTATTTCCATCATCTAATATATGTATTGAATGTCTTTAAAAAAATTAACTTTATTTAAATATTCCAAATAAGTCAACCGTTAGTAATAGCACATCAAACAGGTTCGTATATTTACTTCATTTCAATAGGTATTTGTCTTCCCTCTTCTTCAGGTGTTGCTGGCCTGACCAGTGTCAGTACTAGCATGGTACTAGCATGGGATTCAAATCTAGGTCCTTAGATTCTTGATTTTTTTTACTTTTAAGGCAACACAAGTCCCCTGAGCCATCCTGCCAAAGGCAACAGACTGTACTAATTTCATATACTTATCCATGAGGGTTCTCCTGATTTTTCCACTTTTTCCTAAGAGCAAAGTTGATTAGTGGTTTTCATACATTATGTATAATTACACTGGTTTGGCTTATGGGATTTTTTGCCATTGTTATGTGAGCAGCTTCTTTAAATTTTCTTCTCAGTGCCTTTTCTTTATCTAATATTTTTGTATTTTCTCAATTGATCATATGTTCATTGGCACATACATGTTCTTCTACCTTAGACACATCTGGTTTCACTCTTGTAATCATCAGTTTGTGTTCTTGCAAGTGTTTTTCAATGGGACAACTGGTATCACCAATATATATTCTTTCACTTTCACTGGGTATTTTATAGATGCAGTTTTTTCTTTTAATCATTTCAAGTTTTTTACTTTGTAAATGTTAGAATTCCTTATAAGATGGGATAGCTCTGAAAAGCTGTTCTGATGTTATACTTATTGCAGATTTTTCTTAATTTGTCTGCTTGCTAAACACAGTAAAATAGTTCACTTTATAATTACTGATTTGTTGATCTGGTGTTAATATGGATTAAATTAGCATCAACCATTGATTTCCTGAAATACTGGATGGCTTACAGTCCATCAAATTTAATCCAAAGGATAGTGATTATGGGTTGACATTTCCATCAAACATCTCTTAAGTATTCTTCCTTCTAGACACACCCTCAGCTAGATGGTTGGATTCATTCTTTTCTGAAAATGCAAATTTCTTAGCATACTTCAGGTCTCACTCAGGAGACAGTTCCTCTTTAGAAGCCCTTGATACTTTCTAGCCAGTGAGCTATAACTTTCATTAAAATATTTTAATAATCAATCCCTAAACTAAAAAGGGCTCTCTATTTTAATGGTCAGACCATGTATCTTACTAACACCCTGCAGAAATCAAACCTAAGTCACTAAACACAACACTCTAAAAGTTGCCTCCCAGAAAACCCAAGTTCAAATCCAAAGTCTACACTCCACAACACCACCTATGTAATAATGCATGTTTCTTACCGGTGCCGGTGGTCAGGGAGAAGTAAGAGGCTATATTACATTACATTATTAGGTTCACAAACTAGAGACTATGGATGGTACAAAATACATATAAAATGTGATATAGACTGAAGTAATGATGTGGGTCAAGGAAAATAAATAAACATATTCAAAATAAGTAAAAATTTTAAATATTGTTTATTAAACATTATAAAAATAGCATTGTCTGAATAAGCCAGACCATGCTGTTAAATCATTAAAAGATAAATATAGTTTTTAAACAGAATTTAAATGCAGTGTCATTTAGATTACAATAATGGCTTGTTAATTTATATACTCTATGCCTCAGGTAAATACGAAGATATAATAATGTGCTTGAGCATAAGTATACTTGGGTGAAAAAAGGTTAATTATGAAGATATGCAAGATGCTTAGAGTCAAACATAGTATGTGTTTGCTTAAGTCAAATTTATACATTTAATATGGGGAAAAAGAAATTGTATTGAATTCAAGAACAGTGTGGACAAAAATTCGTTGAGCTAGAGGCATGGAAGTGGTTAAGATGTGGGCAATTGAATAATATATCAACTTTTAATATTAAAAGAGAATGGTGGTACCAGTGGAAGATCAATGTATAGGATGAAGTCCAATACATTAAAACCATGTGGCTTTGTGAATTAACATAAAATAATAAACAATAAAATTAAAGCAGAGAGGATGGCATCTTGCCATGAGTCCCGTGGGAGGTTTTGTCACAAACAGTCCGAGTATGGCATCATACCATGAACTTCGTGGCTGGGTGACTTAGCATAAAATTTCCAGGTATGGTTTTCTAGCACATATTCTATTGGGAAACTGCAAGAAGGAAAAGAAAAATGTCTGAGCCATAAATCCCTAAATAAACAAAGCAGGTCTCAACAACACATATGCTTATACCGGTAACATACAATATAAAGCATAAATAAATATAGAAGAAGTAACTAAATGAGTAAAGGTGCTTAACCAATTCCTAAATAATTTTAAAATGGTCCACCCATTCTCAATCTCAATGTTTACAGTTCAATAATTACATGATAAATATAAGACAGGTTACTTTAAAATAAGAAAACGGAGGGGAATGCATGATTTAAAAGGTATTCATGAGATTATACAGTCATGCATTTCTCTATATTACATAATCCACTTAACTTTGCACAAATCCTCACATTATATAAAAGAAAAAATATATACCTTTCTTGAAAACATAATTATTTAAAAGATTACTAATAGATAAAATGAAATAGCCCTCGAATAAGCAATTTTATATAAGACATTTACTAAGAGGTCAGTTATACAATTTATCAGCCAAATATGGTGATATGTGGTGGCACACTAATAAAAGAGGGAAAAATAATTTACTCATTTGATGTCTATCTAAGCACACATCTATAATAAAAGATAAAGTAAATTAGCAAATATATAAAATAGAAAATATCAACCTAAGGATAGAAAGAAAAGCACACAGGTGAGATTACAAAATCCTTTATAGAATGGCAGTTTTCTAATAAAAAAAATACATTTAAATTTAGCTAGCAATAAAGAAAATATACAACACAAGAGCTCTTGGGTTAATTGAGGTTATCTCATATCAATTGGGCAGTTCATGCACATTTTATCTCCTCCAGTTGACTTTAATTGAAAGCTTTAATAGAAGTTAAGCAGCATTTTCTTGAAGTGGCATCTTATTTGGTCCATGATCAAAATTGACACATTTTCAGCAGCATCAGCAGTTTACAATAGGTATGGACATCTGATGGTATACACCACAGACTTGGTCATTTTCCCAAGCAGGAAGAGAGCCTTCCCACCAGTCTTCTACTCAGGCAATCTCCGTTTAATAGACAAGGCTGGTATTTTACAAATTTTATCAAAAGTATGGCTTCACTAAATTCAGCTGTCTTAAACTCAATATATTTAAATAATATCTTGTTTAGAAAACCATAAGCATAGCATATGATATATCTCTATTTAGGAAAGCAGAAACATAGTCTAAGCATAGCACTACAATAGTACATAATAAAATAATAGTACAGGCTTACAACTATAGTACAAGAATAGTAATTAATAAAATTGGCCCTATATATACCATGAGATCTTACTACCCTGTGATCATCAATCTAGAACCAAAAATAGATGCAAAAATTAAATGCTGCACTTATCGGAATATCTGAAAACAGGGATTAGTAATTAATTTTACTTTCAAGGTATTCGGATTACAACTTTAATTTTGTTTTAACAATATTTTAATACTTCCGCTTTTGGCAGCCATCTTCGTAACTAGTCTTAAAAAGCGTCCCTTAGTGTTTTACAGTTTTAGGAAGACGGGACGACTGTCCCTTTACCTTTACGTCTGTTATTCAAGGTAAGTCAACTTTTTAATCATTTTATATGATGGAAAGTGATAATATAACCGATAAAACTAAAAATAAAGTAAGCCCCGATCTCAGCATTCAACCCAACAATGCGGTCATCGGCCGTAAATTGTATAGCCTTAGATCTAATCTAAATGCATCTAAACCATCCGTTACAACAAATAAAAACCCACAAATGAGTAAATCAAAAGAAAATTCCATTGCAAATATCAACAAAAGTTTAGAAAATATTCAACTTACCCCTAATACAAACAATAGAATAAATATCTCGTCAAGCGAAACTATTGTACAAGCAAAAACCAATCATTACCTCTCTGAAGCCTTTACTCAACCACAGAAAATTATAATGAGCAATTTCCTTTGCCCAACAATTCAATTAAAACTATATCTGGAATTAAACAAAATTACCAACAAAATGATACCGACGAAATTTTTAAAGTAAAACATTTTCCACCAGAGGTCGACAAAACGAGTACTGTGTCAGTACCGTTTGTCAACAGTAAATTTAAAAAAAAAAAGAAGAAATAAATTATAAAACTGATAAATTTCATTCTAAAACAATCAAAGATTTTAGCTCAGAACAATCCATTCCTACATCAGCTAATGTGCAAGCTAAACCAATTACCTCAATATCAATATTGGAAAATCCCACTACGTATGCAAATATCGTAAGGTCAAAAAATTCTGAGAGCATCTCTGAAAATATTAAGGCCGATAATCTCAACGAATTATATTTGAATCTCACAGAATTAGACATAGAAAAAGAATCAAACATGCAGGAAAATGTCTCTTTTAATATAAACAATATTAACGATGATATGTTCCTAGAAATAAACAATGAGTTCAACAAAACGATACCCAACTCTCTATATAAATCATTTGCAAACTATTACAGCGATAAGTCTTTAATCTCAGCCATAACAAATCATCAATGTGCTTTATATAAATTCCCTGTAGAACAACTCTACAGTCTAATCAATCAAAAGCAATTAGGCAGAGGCATTCACATGATCCTTAATCATCCCAATGACCGCTATGTGATCGTAGAGTTTAAAATGTGGGCAGACCGAATGAATTTTAAAAATAACTACAAATCTTTAGGAAATTATATACTATGCTTCATAGATATGAACCGTCCAGTTACACTATCTGGCAGAATTCAAAACTGCCTTGCCCACTTAAATGAACAAGAAATACAAGACATCCTTATTAATTATGGTTCAGTTAGCAAATTTAAACACCTATTAAATCCTCACTTTGAAGATCAAATCCTGTCCAATACAGTTACCTTCACACTTACATTAAAGAAAAACATTATACCCACTGACATACCCACTATTATTACAGCAAAAGGCTCTCCTATGGTTTTGACATTCAGAGGATTACAACCACAATGTTTCTTCTGCCTTCAAAGAACACACCTCATTAAAGACTGTGCAGCAAGAATATGCACACACTGTGGTATTAAAATGAATAAATTTCACAAATGTCTTGGTAGACCTATTAACAAGTTTTTAAATAGACAATCATCACATAGGACTAATTCAAACAGCAACCTCACAAACCCAGTCAGATTCAAATAAATCCTCCAACAAAACCTTCCACATCCAAAACTATATTTCAAAATGAAAATATTCAAGAAAGAACAAACGTCAACCTTTACACTAATAGTAGTAAATCAGAGAACCAAACAACAACAAATACTGCTCCTAAACCAATCACGCAAACTAATAATACTCAAGATCAAACATTCGAAACAACTTATACTAATCCCCAAGAAATAATATTAGGTCAAACTCTTTCTACAAAAGAAGATAATATGACCAAACCATCTAAAGAGAACAAGATAAACCCAGGCGATGAAGAAAATACACTCAAAAAATGTCAAAACAATTCTTCCAATATAACTCCTAACCAGCTTAAAACAACTGATAACAACCCTAAACAGAGTGAACCACAAACTATCTGCAATTCTTCAACTCCTGCAAGAATTAACCTACCAGACGAAAAGATCCATCAAACACCCAACCCGAAAGTCAGCATGATCGAAGATTCACAACTGTTACAGCAAACAGAGAATGTCTCAAGTCTAAAATTCGAACAAAAATCTTATGACAATAAAATAACACTACTAAGAACAGGAAAAAGAAAACAACACTAATCAACTTCAAAATCCTCAAAAAATTGACACAACAAATACCCAAAATACAATTAAGAAAATTAAAAGAAAATCAATTCGCTCAGATAAATCAAGCTCTGATGATGACAGCTCCCACCCGGTACTTTACTCACCACCCCCCTCTAACAAACAAATCTCCGATAAATCCAACTCAAAGCTTCACAAATCCATAGGAAAAAAGAGGAAAACCATGGATCTTACAACCTTAGATACCATTGATTCTCCCAATGAATCTCAGACAGATTACTCTACTCCATCAGACACCGAAGTCTTCATGGATGTGATTCCTCAACCAACAAATATATCACCAAGCCATCTACAAGTTCAATCACAAGTCTCTGACTGCCTAACAACATCAGACCTCATTAATATAGAGATGTCCCACATTCACTTGGATCACTTTGCTGAGGACGGTTTGGATTAATCTATCATGTTCTGCAAAATAGCTGGCACAAACATTCGCGGCATCAACTCAATCGATAGAGTTCTTGCTATTAAAAACTGGCTCTCACTCTGCTCCCCACATATACTTCTTATGGGCGAAACCAAACATCACTATAAGACTGACCATAAAATAATATCTCTTCTCTCCTCTCTCGGATTTACTAGATTTTCCATCGGCCATTCAGCTTCAGGTGGAGTCGGTATTCTTCTTAGCAAATCAGCACCACCAAAAAGTTTCAACATTCTATTCCTAGATGCCAATATTATTATTATAGAAATAGATTATTGGGGTTATCCGATCATGATAGCTTATATTTATACAGCCAAAGACACCTTTCAATATCTAAAAATAGTTCATATCCTAAATGCCATCAACGCTAGCAGAGCCTCCCCTACCATTCTTCTCGGAGACTTTAACACCACCTACAATGAATTCAACAAGAGATTTTTGCATCTAATAAATCGCAGATTAATGTGTGGAGAGGGCTTCTTCCCACCCGAAGCCTACTCTTTCTATACTAAAACTAAAAAGTCCCTAATTGATCTGGTTTACTACACCCCAGACCTCCATTTCAACCTTGATGCAGCCTTAACCCCTGTTGCTTTCTCCAATCATATGGCTCTGATCTTACAACTCACGCCTATCTCAATCCCTACACCTATAGATGGACCTGGAAAAACCATGCGCATGATCACCCAATCAAACATGACCAAAGCGATAGTGTCTGAGTCATACATCTATTTCCAGAAAATAAACATCCTTTCCCTCCCTGCTGAGGAGGGCTGGTTTTCCTTCATCGGAATTCTTCAGTCCATATTAAATCACCACACCAGGAAAATCAAAGGACCAAACGGTCTTCTAAATGACCTAACAGACATTAATATACAACTTCAAGCATCACAGCAAAATTTCACAAATACAGAAAAAATTATCTTCCTTAAAAACCTCTACAAAATCAAGCAAAAATCCCTTGCAGAATATATTTCCATCAGAAGAGCCAAATGCTTCTTAGCACAACAACACTGCTGGACGAGAGACTACCTCAGATGGGCACTGGGTTACAATAAAAAACAAATCACTCCCACATCCATTTATACTAATGGTACCAATCTCATTGGCTATCCAATGATGCAGCACATCAGCAAACAATTCTGCCAATTAATGCAAAAAGATGGAGCCCCTCCAGTAAACAGCTGGTTGGATGCTGGAGACCCCAGCGAACATGGCATCACAGAAATCCAAATTAAAAAGAAGATATCATCACTCCCTGACAGCATTCATCCTGGCCTTCACGGCATCCCAAATTTCCTTCTCAAACACCTCAGTCAATTCACTGTTCCAATTATTAAAAAAATGTTAGATCACCTAGCTTCCGGCTACAGAAACATAGCAGATCTTTACCCTGTGGCACTTGTGCCTTTTATTAAAAAAGCAAAACCACTAAACGACATTAACAGTATCCGACCAATATCCATGACCCCACTGCTTATCAAGATTATAGAGTCAGTCATTAAGGACCAAATCCAACCTCAAATTCTTAGCAATATCTCGCCAAACCAATACGGAAAAAAAGGGATCATCAACCTCGCATGCTATGTCCAATATAACTGCACTGTTCAATCATATCAGAGTACATCGTAAATCCAAACCTATTGCCGTCCAACTGGATGTTGCAGCAGCATTCGATTCAGTACAGATCAACACCCTTCTGGATATTCTGATGGAATACGACATTCCAGCTGCAATTGTTCAGATCATCAGCAATCTGCTCAACAACAGAGAGATTTTTCTCTCTCTTGATGGCAAGATCACTCCAGGTTTCAAGCCATACAAGTCGATCCCTCAAGGATCTCCGCTCAGTGCCCTTTTCTTCACAGCATACATCAACCCTCTTCTGGTGGATATAGAAAAAAACCTCCCTGGAATATTCCTTCCTTCTCTCAATAAAGATTTCAATGTATTCGCATACATAGATGACATCATGGTTGTGCTTCCCACCACTAAATACCTTCCCCATCTCATGAACATCTTAAACAGAAATACAGTGAAACTTGGCCTACAAATAAATTTTAACAAATCTTCCATCTGGAAGATAATGTCTGGTAAACAAATCAACTCTTCCTTTTCTGCTAAACCACAAAGATACCTTGCCTTCCCAATCTTCAAACCTCCAACTGCAATGGCAAGAATGATTCAAGATGCAATCCTCCAATCAACTGAAGCCATCACCACTTCACTCTCTAGAGTATACCTTTCATCATATGGAAAGGTTAGCCTCCTCAACATGATCATAATGCCAAAAATCTCATATTATCTTCCATTCATTAAAATCACTAAACAGTTTCAAAATAAAATTAACCAATTATGCACCAAACTTCTCTGGAGAGGGAGGACTGTTGCCATTAGCTTGCGAGGTATCCAACGACCACACAGGTTCAATGGACTGTCATTCCACTCAATACAGGCAATCATTTTACAAAAAACTCACAATATTCTACATAATCTGATCCTCTCCTATGGATACTCCAACATTATGAAAAAAATTACACCAACTGATCGTCCCCGCCCTTTTCCAGTTCATGGATATCATTGCTAATAGATCATCTACAACTTTATAACCCGACGATGTCCTCTAACCTTAACCAAAAAATCACTTTGTGGGAAGCATACAATCTAATCAACTATAATCAACAACCCATTAAAACCAGCCTAAAATAACCAATCAAAGATTCATTACACACTTCAAAAGATGGAGCCTTGAACCCAAATTCCTGGACTTCATCATTAAAATTAATCTTGATGCGCTTCCCACAAATTGGTTTCTTTATCACCGAAGAGGTTTTACTAGCATTGACCCTATATGTGGTTTATGTGCTCGTGAAGATGAAACCACAGACCATATTATACACCGCTGTCCAAGACTTAAAATACTGAAAGATATAATCATAATCAATTCTTACATAAGATCTGAAATGATTTTCTCACTTGAAAATGCCATTAATAGTGGAACTTTTTCAATAATAAGGCTCTCTATCTTTGTCCTTTATTCCATATGGATAGTGAGATGCAAAACTCTCATGGAATTACCCCCGCCACAAATCATACCATTGTTTTACCAGACTCTCAAAAAAATCAAGAAACGTGATCAGCTCCTTGCCTCCAGTAAAGTCTTTGACGACACCTGGTCTCTAACCGCTCTATCCTTTTCCTGATTGTCAACTCCCACCTACCCAGAATTCTAGAATAGACAATATTAAAAAGAAAATAGTCGTGTTATTAAAAAAAAAAAAAAAAAGCTAATAACATTCATCAAATTCTCAGTTTCTCATATTCTACACAAACCCTTCATTATACCTAACCACATAAGTGTATAACAACTACTAACTAACATATTCTAGCCATATGTTAATCAGAACTTTTTATAATATTATTGTACAATTTATTCATTAACTTATCCATTATCAAAATGTAATCACTATTTATTACTAATAAAATTTTT